>ONZH01026234.1:0-73871 GCA_900303285.1 Rhinella marina
GAGAACGCACAGTACAGGTGCCAAAGGAAAAGGCCTTTTTTTTAGTTATTTCTAGGTACGCCAGCCGGTACTAACAGATCAGACGGTGTGTATTAACACCACGTATATACAATTATTTTGGCAGAGAACGCAAAGTACAGGTGCCAATAAAAAGGCTATTTTTTTAGTATTTCTAGGTACACAGCCGTGTACTAACAGTTCAGACGGTGTGTGTATTAACACCACGTATATACAATTATTTTGTAAAGAGAGAACGCAAAGTACAGGTGCCAATGAAAAGGCTTTTTTTTTTTTATATTTCTAGGTACACAGCCGATGTACTAACAGATCAGACGGGTGTGTATGAACACTACGTATATAAAATTATTTTGCAAGAGAACGCACAGTACAGGTGCCAATGAAAAGGCCTATTTTTTTATATTTCTAGGTACACAGCCGTGTACTAACAGTTCAGACGGTGGGGTATTAACACCATGTATATACAATTATTTTTGCAAGAGAACGCAAAGTACAGGTGCCAATGAAAAGGCTTTTTTTTTTTTTAATATTTCTAGGTACACAGCCGTGTACTAACAGATCAGACGGTGTGTATGAACACTACGTATATAAAATTATTTTGCAAGAGAACGCACAGTACAGGTGCCAATGAAAAGGCCTATTTTTTTATATTTCTAGGTACACAGCCGTGTACTAACAGTTCAGACGGTGGGTATTAACACCACGTATATACAATTATTTTGCAAGAGAACGCAAAGTACAGGTGCCAATGAAAAGGCCTATTTTTTTATATTTCTAGGTACACAGCCGTGTACTAACAGATCAGACGGTGGTATTAACACCACGTATATAAAATTATTTTGCAAGAGAACGCACAGTACAGGTGCCAATTAAAAGGCCTATTTTTGTTATATTTCTAGGTACACAGCCGTGTACTAACAGATCAGACGGTGGGTATTAACACCACGTATATAAAATTATTTTGCAAGAGAACGCACAGTACAGGTGCCAAAGAAAAGGCCTTTTTTTTTTTTATTTCTAGGTACACAGCCATGTACTAACAGGTCAGACGGTGGGTATTTACACCTGGTATACAAAAAGGGTATTGCAGGCACACAGAACCCAGAACACTAGAGCCAAATAAACTGTATTTAAAAAAAAAAAAAAAATTCACAGCCGTATACTGCCAGATCAGATGGTGCATATACACACTAGGTATATAACAGGGTTTTGCAGCCAAAAAGAACGCAGAACAGTAGTGCCAAATATAGTTTTGTATGTAGCAGAGCACCTAATACACCACTAATGCCTCTCTCTGTCCCTACTCCAGCAGCTATCCCTGAATACAGCAGCCGTTCTCTGCAGAGTGTATATTGTAGTAAAGCTATCACTGTACTGCACTATAGTAGCCCTAATAAGGGCTTTTAATCACGCTCCTGCCTGTCCAACAGCTAAAACCTATCTGTCCCTTCTCCAGCCTCTGTCCCTGACTAAGTTCACGCAGCATATGCGAACGAGCAGGAAGAGCTGAGTTTTTAATATTCGAGGTCACATGGTTTTTCCAGCCAATCCATGTAGACGCCGTTTTCGCGATGCCAGCGTGCTCCGCGGGCCTGTCATACCCCCCCTGCATGTTGATTGGTGGAAAAAGAGCGCCAGGGAAGGTGGGAGGGGAAACGAATTCTAAGTGCGCCATCGCCGTTATACTCGATTGAAATCGAGTATGCCGAACAGCGTAGTATTCGATCGAATACCGGCTCGATCGAACACTACTCGCTCATCTCTAGTCATGAGTCATTAAGGGGTTAATGTGACCTTCTCTAAACTTTTGGATGCACATGTCCAAATGTTTAATGTATCAGTACTTTTTACACAACTTGCTGTTCTCTAACAAGGAGTTTAACAGCAAAATTCACAACAGGTGTTTGATCCATGAATCACACAATAAATTTCCTGGTACAATTAGAATTGGTATTTAAACAGTCCACCTCATGCTGTTCACATATTGACATCATTAAGACCAAGACGACCCCTAACAATTGATTAACAGTACCTCGCCATTGTGAGGCTTCAAGCAGGATGTATCTCAGACGGAAGTGGCCACAGAGCTTAGAGGGTCACAGAGTGTTATCAGCAGGTTGCAACAGAGATATAGAGAGACTGGAAGAGTCACAGAAAGGCATAAAAGTTGACATCCTTTGGCCACATCCCACACTGATGACCGCTTCATTGTGAACAATGCCCTACAGAAGCAGATGATGAATGCCACACAACTCCAGGCACATTTCAGGGAGGTGAGAGGCACCCAAGTGTACGTCAGACAATTTGAAACTGTTTACATCAGCGTCGTCTGCATGCTAGACGACTTGCAAGGGTACCTGATCACACCACCAGGCACAGGCATTATCGTCTTACATGGGCCAGGGAACATCTATGTTGGATGAGGAACCAGAGGGCCTCAGTGTCACGCTCTGGTGTGGGGGGGATATTCCTCACTAAGCGCAGGAGGAAGAGGGGGGGAAAGGAAATGGGATTAGGCCTGGAACTAGTGAAGGGAGATGGTCACCTCCTATTGAAACCCTGACTCCAGTCCTAGCTTACTAACAGTATGAACAGGCCTAGAAGGTAGGCGAGTTCATACGCTGGAAACCTGGGACCCTAACTGTCCCTGAAGGACCCTGAAGCCAGTGACTGGAATGAGACAAATTCCACCAACCTGGACGAACAGTAGTCTCCCCTCAGGCCCAAACACCAAAACACAGGGAAGATATACACAAATAAACTAAAGGGAAAGAAGACACTTAACTTTCCTGAAGATAATGGCAGCAATGGGATCTCCACAGAGAAACACACACCAGCAAACCACAGATACCACAGAAAGTATAAACCGCACAGCATGGTGGGAGAAGCAACACTAAATAGACAAAAATAATTGATAAAACACCTACTCCTGAAGGGGGAGGGTGTGGTGAATGCCAGCAACTAAACAACCAAAGGAGAACCTGTCAGTTTAACCCACGGGTTGCCAATTTGACAGACCTCCTGATACCTGTCGCAGGAAGGTCCATGACACTCAGTACTGTACACTGATGAAAGTGAATGTATGCTAAGTAGAAATAATGGCTGCCAATGATGTGGGAGATGTCAAGGAAAGCGCTATGCATCAGCCACTGCTGTCACCAGACGAGCCTTTGGTGGTGGTGGTGTTACAGTTTGGGTAGGTGTGTCTAGTCAATAAAGAACTGCCCTACACTTTCTGAATGGTACAGTGACAAGCCCATACTACTAGAATAACATCATTAATACAGTTATTGTGCCTCTGCATGAACAACACAGGCCTAATTTTATCGTCATGGACGACAATTTGACAGATCATCAAGGTTGCATCATTAGGGAATGGCTACTGGATACTGGAGTACCTCAAATGGCATGGCCTGCATTTTTTCAAGAGCTGAATCCCATCCGTGTAGAGGCTCATAACTCTGTACTCCAGTACCTCAATGACCTGAGGGTCACCCTGGGATGCCATGCCTCAGCAGACAATAAGAAGACTTCTGAACAGCATGAGATGTCGTTGTCAAGCTGTAAGTGATGCTCAAGGCCACATGATAAGCTATTGAGACATTGACATTTTTGTGAGCGTATACCCTCCACTGTTGTTGGCTTTTGCTTCAATAGATTGTTTGAAATGAGGAAATCACCACTGCATCCTTCTACTTAAATGCCCTACTTTCATGATATAATATCACTGTAGTGTGAACTTTCTATGTTTTCCATAAATTTCACCCGAAAGCCAACTATCCCTAACTTTTTGTGAGTAGTGTATTAAAGAATTATGGTTCCTCACGGGCTTCTCAGGTTGCATCCCTCCTCTTTCCCTTCACTCAGCCTTAAGTCTCTTACAGCACTGTCTCTGTCTCCAACTTCACACCCAAAAGCCTATGGAGAGAGGAGAAAGGATAAGGAGGCTGCTCCTAGCTAGTAAGTGATTTATTGCCTCACTCTAAGCAGTGATAGAGCCTTAACTTACTAGATATAGTTAAAAGTGCTAAGTGTAGCAGAGCTAAGAAATTGCAGTTTATGTGTGTCTCTCATCCAGCAGCCTGCTCCCCCCTCTTCTCTATAGATTTCAATGTTAAAAGCGGTAAAGAGCAAAGCAGCCTGATAACAACAGATGGAAGCTTTTTCATTTAATAAGATATATTAAAGTTTGTTATATTCGCCTGTACTATTCATTTTTTAAATAAATTTGATAAATGTTAAATGGATGAAAAAGAAGACCATCAGTTATGCAATGCCTGAATTATTAAACCCTTAAACTTGTTTATTCTAATAATAGTAGAATTACAGGTGATTCTGAATGTGTAGGTGCACATCTGATTCAGTATGCAAAATTTCTTCCCACCTACACAGATTAATATCCTCTAGGCAATGAGCCTTCAGATAACCTGCTATCTAGAATTAAAATCTAGAATTATAAGTGCGCTCACCGTATTCAATATCCTACTCCATGTTACTTACATCACTAACATAGAAAATATGCCTTCAGAAACAGGTATCACAGATATCCATACCATGTAGGGAAGCTCCACTAAAAACATGTCCTTCCACCTTTCAAATGAATAATTGTTTAGACCTGCCATTTTTAAGCAGAGGTCTAAATAGTTGAGGAAATAGGCTGTATGGGTACTTTATTATAGACATGTGTCCTTTCATGACTGGGACTTTCCTGTATGGAAATTATACATGTGACCCTGGAGTGCAGCATAAAATCAAGTGAGCAGGTTTTCTGTTCATCAGTTTCAGTGTAAATCCACATTAGAATGGAAAAATCAAGATTTGAATGAGGCATGGTGCTAGACTAGTGGGGGCCAGCATTGCAAAAACTGCTAACTGTGTGGGGTTTTCTGCAGGTAGCTAGTTTATAATATACTGTATAACGTATTTATAGACCGTATGACAAATATGCTTTCCAGAATGAGTCCCATAATTATGAAGCAATTGTTCCACTTTTTCTAACATAGAAGTAAGATATAGTGGGTAAGCAGAGTGTGGCATATCCTATTACATTTTTTTAAAATTAAAAACATCATCATTTTCTTCGAAATCTCCTCTTGTGGGTTCGTTTTCCCTACTAGACCTTCTGCCTTTTAGGCTTTAATAATCATACTTTGTTGGAACGTGTTGTGATTGCTGTACTTATACTGATCACGTGTAATTGCATACTGTTAATTTACCTCGAATAGAGGTCATTGATGTGATCTGATCCTTATTTAAACATAAAAACATCATCATTTTTATAAAAATAAATTCATAAATTCATCAGAAATCTAAGGAGTCACGTTTTATGTTAAACGTTGCCTGAGAGTAATGCACATGTACTAGGAACCTCAGTGGGATGGGGGGGCTATACTAGGTATTGCTATGATCACTAAGCAGTGGAAAAACATTGTCTGAGACCCAGACAGGGTTTATATTTATACGTCTTAACCTTTTTGTGCAGGGCTTCCCCTTCCATAAGTTTCCAGAACCTAGTATAATATTAAAATAAGCACAAAATGAGACCAAAGATTATTACAGACAGATAAAGGCTTGTATTCACCCTATTTAAATGACTATTTAAAGAGGACCTGTTACCACAAAATGTAGTGTAATCTGTAAGGATCCTGTATAGAACAGGAGATGCTGAGCTGATTGAGATATAGTTTTGTGGGAAAACATTTGGTAAAAATTAACATTCCCTGTGTAAGTGTGTATACAGAGATAGCTGAAAACTATTCATGGGGGTGGCCTTAAGTTCAGAAAAAACATGTTTTGCTGAATCTTTCTTCATGAAACTATGCATCAATCTGCTCAGCTCCTCCTGCTCTATAACATGTTACCTGCAGATTACACTGGTGACAGGTCCTCTTTAACACAGGCTGCTTTGCAGTAACTGCAGCTTTAGATTGGTATGAATAATGTCTGTGCCCATTTGGCCACTGTTTTCATGTAGTTCCTGTAGCTTTGAATCTGATCACTGTGTTGCATAAAACATAAATGTCCCAATATGAAATGCGTCCACTATTTAAATATAGTTTGCTGAATTCAAATTAAAGAGTTATTCCCATATGGACATTTATGGCGTATTCACAGGATGAGCTATAAATGTCCCATATATGTGGCTTCCATTTCTGGGACCTACATCTGAAAAATAGGACCATGTCTCACACCCACTGTGGCTGGAGAGGTGACTGTGCATGCAAGACTCTCTCCACTCACTTTCCAAAAATGGCCAAATGAGCTGCCCTAAATGTCCAAGATGTGAATACCTCTTTAGTTTATACTTTAAGATGCTTTTCAGGGCCTAGTGCAGAAAGAACAACATCAGAGTGTGACAGCGAGGAAGGTATATTTTTGCTGATACGCAAATAATTTAACTTTAAACAGAACATTTTTGCATTATCAAAATGCTGAATGTTGCTCTCATCAGACCATACAAACTTTTCCACTTCACTTCAGACTTTATTTTGTAAAACTGTAGGCAAGAGGGGTTTTTTTCCCAATTGTGGCTTTCTCTTTGACACTGCCCCTGCAACTTTTTAATCCACTGTATTGAACATGCAATTGGATGAGCTGAGCATGGTGATATATAGCTTTTTGGGGAAAGATTCAGTTTAAATAGTGATTTACTCATTGAAACCTCTTCCTTTTATCGGCTAAGGAGTCCAGTAGGAAGTCCTACTCAGTGACTGACAGTGGTCCATATATGATTGTACATACGGGGATATGTGTAGCTGTATGCCTGATGCATGACTCAAAATGAGACTTCTATGTCCCACAATGTTCAGGTGCATTGAAGGGCTGTTGCCATCTCAGACATTGATGGCAAATTGCTAGGATATGCCATCAATGTAAAATAGGAGCGGGTCCCAGAACGGGCTTCCTGATGTGAAGGAGAACACAAGCACAGCCACCCTACATTCACCGCTATGGGACTTCCAAAAATAGCCAAGCAGTAGCTTGGCTATTTCCAGCAGTCCTAAAGCAGTGAATGAAGGGGTGGCCATGTGTATGTGGTGCGCTCTCCATTCACCAATATGGGACTTTCCAAAAGCGAGCTATATGTCATCAATGTCTGAGATGAGTATAACTCTTTAAAGGGGTGTCTGGGTTCAAATCTGAACCCAGACATACCCATATTTTTACCCAGGCAGCCCACTTGATCATAGCATGTCATGCTCCGAGGCGCTTTCTTGCCCTGCGCTGGATCGTGCTGGGCAAGGGCCTCTGCCCAGCAGTGTGTTCGGTGACGTCACCGACTCTGATGGGCCAGCTTTAGCACTGCCCTAGCCGTTTTACATGGTAGGGAGAGCCCGGTTCGTCACCGGAACTCCTGAAAATGCCTTTGCCCTGCACAATTCATTTCATGCTCCAATGCTTTTGTCAGGGTTGGCTACCTGGGTGAAAATATGGGTATGTCTGTGTTCAGCTCTGAACCCGGACAACCCTTTTAAGTTGCATATATTGTGACAGATTTTATAATTCTGTAGATGTCTCTTTAGTTAATAGGTGCTCTGATTTAGACTTGACTATTAACAGAAGTGGGTTTAATTATTCATTTAAATGCAGTCCGGATATCAGCCAGCACGCTATAAAGTCCCATTTATATTACAATATTCAACTTACTTTCTGTTCAGTTTGTCTTTGTTATCTTTTATACAGTAAAATGCTGTTCAACATTTTCTTGGTTTAGTGACTTTTTATAATTAAGACATTATCTTATCTAATTATTATAAAACTTCCCTATTGAGCAAGAAGCCTAAACTGTTCCAACTTCAAGTGACACAAAGAGCTGATGGCAAAAGAGATTAGAAATCCAATATAAGTAGTAAAAATAATTTGACACATCAAAGAAGTGTGTAGGCAAACTGTCTTTAAAAATGATACATTGTCAAAAATGTGAAAATGGATTGAATACAATATAAAAAATCAAGTCGCTCCTTATTTTTATTACTGTGACACATTTCAAATGGATTCTGATAGGAATTAAGATTTGTTATCATATTCTGAGCTCAAGAATATTAAAAGTGTTAATTAAAGATTAGCAGATCATATACTATATTTATAGCCACTTAAAAGCATGTACAAATGTCCATAGTATTTTTAATAAAAACAAATAACATTGGCAAGCAAATGACTTTTAACCTTTTCTGCTTGCTCACTTAGGCCTCTTTCACACGAGCGTGACGGATTAGGTCCGGATGTGTTCAGGGAAACTCGCACCATTTTGCAAGCAAGTTCAGTCAGTTTTGACTGCGATTCGTATGTTCGTTCAGTTTTTTCCGCGCGGGTGCAATGCGTATGGATGCATGCGTATTTCGCACGCGCGTGATGAAAAACTGAATGTTTACCAACAACATCTCTAAGCAACCATCAGTGAATCACGCAATGCATCCTCACTTGCGTGCGGATGCAATGCGAATTTCACGCAGACCCATTCACTTCAATGGGGCCAGGGCTGCGTGAAAAACGCAGTATATAGAACATGCTGCAATTTTCACGCAACGGCGAACTGATGCGTGAAAAAATTCGCCCATGTGAAAAGACCCATTGAAATTAATGGGTCAGGATTCAGTGCGGGTGCAATGCACTCGCTTCACGCATTGCACCCGCGTGGAAATCTCGCCCGTGTGAAAGGGGCCTTAGTGGTGAGCTATAAGTCTCCAGTGTCTCTTATATGGATTTTCCAGTGTAATACCTGTGATAACAAGTAGACGACACATCTTTAGGAAAATAGTGAAATAAAGTATTATAATATAGAAAAACTTTGAACTGCCCTGCTCTGATCATATTGGAACAAAAAAGACTGAGCTCTGATGTTTTTGACCATTCGACTAGAGATAACTATGGCAGCCACTGAAAGAAATTACTTGTAAAACAGTATTCGGTTTTCCTCCTGTTGGACTGCATTGGTGTCTCTTCCAATGACAATTACATTTTATAGAAGTGATAAAAATCAGTACTGTCAATTCCTGAGCTGGCTTTCCCAAACTAATCCCTGACTATACTGAGAGCACAACAATATGTTAAAAAGGTTTCTTTTCCAAAATCAGTATATGAGCTGTATATAAAATACATAACTTGACTTTCTTGCCTGAGAATGAATTTCTGGAAGCCTTTTAAAAAGAAAATGAGAAAGGCAGAAAACAGCTATTGGAAATTAATCAAAAATAATGTATGATAACAGTACATGTGTTAACTGCAGATAAAATTGGCTTTTGCATATGGCTTTGTGGTACATTATTCTGTTTTTATCACTTCATGTTAACCCCTTAAGTATCGGGCCCATTTTCCTTTTTGCAATTTAATATTTTTCTCTCTGCATTCCAATAGTCATAACTTTTTTAATTTTCTGTTCACGTAGCCATACGAAGGCTTATTTTTTGCAGGATAATTTTTATTTCTTAAAGGCACCGTTTAATTTACCATGTCTTGTATTGAAAAAGGGGAGGGACAAAATTCTTTGCAGGGTAAAAAAAAGCACATTTTTGGGGGGTTTTGATATTACACCATTCAATGTACACTAAAAACATGACATCCTTAATCTGTGGCTTAATATGATTATGGCGATACCTAATTTTTTTAGTTATTTTTTGGGGTACATATGACTTTTTGATCACTGCTATTCAAATTTTTTTGGGGGGGTGACCAAAAAATGGTAAATTGCATTTTTCATTTTTTTTATGTTATGACGTATACCACATATTTTCATATTTTAATAGTCCAGACGTTTTTGGATACAGCGATACCTGTTATGTTTATTTTTTTTATTGTTTTTTTTTTGTTATTTTCTTATTGTTCTAGAACATGGAAACTTTTGATCACTTGTCCCATAATAGAGGACTTTTATGGTCTATGCAATTCTGATGCTCCTGCCTTTGCATGGCTTTGCAGGAAGTTTACCATGACAGGTCTGGGAACCTTCATCAGGCCCCATACTGTCATTGTAACCAATGGGGGCCCCGTGATTTCACCTCTGTCGGAACTCTACAGATGCTGTGATCACTATTGACCACGGCATATGAGTGGTTAAATTACCTGGTTTGACATAATTGCAAATCCCAGCATTACTGCTGTAGTATACAACCGGCACCTGTCAAGTCATGGAGGTTGAAGGGGTTAAACTGTTCAATCTTTCTACAGCTGGAATGGGCTTTCGTCATTATGAAAAACTAAATAATGACTAGATGGCTTTCACGAGCCTCAGTCATTAGTAGAAGTTTGCGGCACAACACTTAATGATAAATCTGTTGCATTTTTAGACTGTCTAGTCTAACTGCACACTACCAATTTTTTGGCTTAGTTTTACTACAAAAATTTACCAGAATTTTGGTTCATTTTTAGTGCATGGTATCAAATTTAAGCCACACTCATTCTAGAAAAGTCACACACTCTTTTCTGCTAGGCCATACTCTTTGGCAGACTAGGTGTAGAAAGGATAGAAAAGTGTTTAAAACACTTGATAAATGTGGTGCGAAGCAGGTATGCTAGTTCTTGGCCCAATTGCACAAAAATGGGCATATTTTCTATATTAAATCAGTGCCAGTGTTGCCCCTTTGTACAGATTCTTATATATTGTAGTAGAGAGACCTTACCATTTTGCCAACCAAAGTGATGTCCAGTCTCCAAAATGTAGTCATCTGTAGAAGAGCAAATGCAGGAAAGTTAATGTATAAGGGACTAAAACTTAAATGGAACCTGTCACTGAGCGAAACGTAGTATTATGGCAGTCAATACTGACATGCGAAACTCTGCATTGTGCGCCAGCACAGTGAGGGAGATGAGTCCAATGAGGTTCGCTGCCCCGCCCTCCCCACCTCCTTTTACCTGGATGTATCATTCTTACTAAAAGGATGTTGATTTCAGAAAAAAGAAGACATTCCAGCTATGGGTTGGGCTGAAGAGGACAAAAAGTGATGGGATTTTGCAACATTACTTTTTGTATACTTCAAAAATAAGGGAGGAAACTGAAAAAAAGGAAAAAAAGATCAGAACAGAGAGCAATAGTTAATTTTTTATATAAGAAATATCTAATTTTATGGTAATCAATTAAGAAATGTATGTAAAACATCTTGTGTTGATGCCACAGCAGGCTAAGTGTAGTCAAAATAATTAATACACACATATTTAAAGTGTACCTTGAACAACAAAACGTATTATGTATAATGGCTGTCCTTCTTTGTACATTCATAACTGTGAAGGAACAGGTTTTTTTTTGGCTAAAGTCTGGTTCAGCTGCACAGCTAGATGCATTTTTCTCGCGAGCAAAGAGTGTATCCCTTCTGTGAAATCTGTTCCCTTACTTCCCACTATGTTTTCAGCTTTGGAGCTCACTGAACAGATAAGGAGGGGGAAATAACAGTTACAAACAAACAGAAGGCTTGTATAACAGTTATTTTATCAAGCTGATGATCTCAGCTAGCTCTGACAGGCCCCCATTTCCTGTGAGCCGTCTTCTGAGTCTCTGTTACTAAGGACATATCTTGACTGACAATAGGCAGTGGACTTCAAATTGAGACCCCGAGTGGCCATGACTTTACAGCTTTTTCAGATTGATGCAGGCATATTTTTTAAATGAAATGATTTTGAAATTTGCTGGTTAAAATACTCTGTATTTTAGCCATGAAACTAGGTGTTCCACAGGGTCCAGCTCCCTTCATGCCAGCCAGCTAACTGCCTTATTATCTACAAGAAGATTATGTGGATGCTCTGGGACTTTGGTCCGTTTTTGGCGGCATTTCGGTGGGTGACTTGCTAAAACACAAAAAGATACCGAGCATGTCAGATCTCCAGACATCGTTCAGAGTATCCAAGTGGTCACATATCCATTACTCTCATTTCCATATGTTTTGTACATAGTATTTAGAGGTGACTAATTCTGACTACTCACCTACTTGGTATGATGCCACTCTTGAGACATCAACTCCAAGGAAGGGTATTATGTCTTTACTATATAATAAAATAGTTGGTTTGGAGGTATCTAAAAAACCTCACTATATAAAAACTTGGGAAGATGACATAGGTACGTTTTTTTTCAGAAGAGGTGGTTCATGGAATATTAACTAATACTCATGGCTTTTCTCGCTGTGTTCGCACACAGGAAAATTCATACAAGCTAGTTACACAATGGTATTGCACTCCAGTTACCCTACATAGATTTAATCCTTCTCTATCCTCGGAGTGTTGGAGATGTCATAAAGAAGTGGGATCAGCTTTTCACATTTGGTGGTCCTGTCCCTTTATAACCACTTTCTGGTCGGCAGTCACTAAAGTCATATCCCATATCTGTACCTCAATAGGGGTAATTTCTCCATTACATGTACTCCTAAATCTGTCAGACAGTTCTTGCCGTCTACACAAATGGACACTTAGACACATTTAATTGCTGCGGCAAAGTTACTTATCCCTTTATACTGGCTATCAGAAAAGATACCTTCTCTTTTTGAATGGATCAATAAGGTACATGAAATCTGTAGACTTGAGGAGTTATCTAGTTGGGAAACTCTGTCCCACGATAAATTCCTCAGGTTGTGGTCCCCCTGGTTACGGTGGTATAAGCAGAATTCTACCTCGTACTTTCCAGTTACAATCTTAACACCTTGGGCAACAGGGAATATCTCGCAAACTTATAGAAACATTTTTTGCCATTGATGCTGACGTTTTATATTGTATCATTTAATGCTATCTATAATATACAGATGATGTAATTACTATTGTGTTCTCTGTGCTTACACGATCCTGGGCTTGTTGTCTTTATTTCTTATATGTTGGTATACTGCATTACCTTATGTCTGTATGACCTTGCTAAATCTTAAATAAAGATGTGATAAAAAAATACTCTGTATTAAATTAAATATAATTGTACAGTGACTCTTTAATGTGCATTTTTAATGAGACAAAATTAAAATGCAAAAAATAAGCTTTAACCCAATTGTATTGTTTGTAAAGCCAATTGCATTTTGCTTTTTGTAGCATGGCCTTTGTGGCTCACGTGGTAAGCCTTGTTATCAATTCTACAAACAAAATGTAATAAAAAGCTAAGATTGAATATATTCCAAAAAAGTCAATGAGATAGAAACCCTCAGATAAGCTTGTTCATCTGCTTCTGTCATATGAGTGTGACCAAATGAAAGATAACTAATGCCACATGCCAGACAATTATGTTAGGTAATGTCCTCAGGTTGCTCTGAATCAAAAGTGAAAAGTCATCTTCTTCGAAGCTGATTTTCATAATAAAGCATGACATAATGAATTCAGAACTCTAGATTACCATAAAACCTTCTTGAATTTCACATTAAAGAACCCCCGCAAAAAAATTTATTCTCTGACCTGTTAGAAAGGTGCATGATGTAATCTGTAGTGAATGCAATCTTCTCATCAGAGACTGTTTTTGTGAGTTATCCCCTCTCTTCTAATTGTAGCTGGGTCATGTGACCAACTCCCTGACCTCCAATTGACCCAGGACAGGAAGCCAGTCACTTAAAAAATTAGACTTCCTGTCCACACAAGTCTCTGTGTGAGTTGATGAGTCTGATTGCTGGTCACATGACACAGATGAGAAACATCAGATATAACTGACAAAGACAGCCATTAGTAAGAAAATTACATTCACTACAGATTACATCATGTACATTTCTAGCAGGACATGAAATAAACATTTTTGCGGGAGTTCTTCTTTAAATGGCACACAAAAGTGTAAATGAATAGGTGGTTAGCTACAACAGCTGAACTGCAACATTATGTCATGGAAATCAGGCGAGAGACATTTTTTCCCACCACTTATATGTATGGAACATCAAGGATAAATGGAAATGGTAAAAAATCCCTTTAAATGTGTTCTGTAAAGTAATGCTATTGACATGGTAAGAATTACCCAGAATATAGGGCACAGATAGAGTTAAAGGGGTTTTCCAGGATTGGGTCCCCTTTTATTTAACCCCCATAGGGTGTTGTACCTAATGAAAAAAACAAACTCCCTTGCTCTTTGCCACTCTGGTCTGACACCCTGGCTCTGTTCAGCGCCCTCCAGGTCCCCATCTCATTTATTTACAGCAGGGGAATGGATGGGGTCACATGCACTGATGCAAACTACACATAAGTACCGGTGTTTTACTATACCAAACTGCATATATTTATTACTGTTGACACATTATGAATGCCTTCACACGGCTGTGGATCTGCTAAACACAGCCACCAGCCATATGCACCCTGCATCACAATGTGGACCCATTGATTTCTATGGGTCCATGATCCGCAAGATGTAGAGAAAGATAGGACATATTATACCTTTTGTGGAGTGTGTGGGCATGGACCAGGAAGCAGTTTATGGTCCATAATACGAGCCCAGCCATCCCAAGGTCATGTGAATGCACTCTAATTGTCAAATAGAGATTACAAGTGCAGTGTTAAAAAGGTTATCAGACCCCTATAGAAATTTAACTTATGCCTCACATAAAAAAAGCCACTTACCTTTTTATCAGTGTTTTGTTCCAGTGTTGAGGATACTGTCCCTGCTGCTTCCATTCCCCTGTGGACCAGACATGTGATGACCTGTCATATGCACCCCTACAGCCATTCATTGACCTGAGCAGTGACATGTACCCAAGAGGCAGGTGACCACTGAGGCCAATATGGTGCATCTGATGGCAGATGGACGTCACAGTTTTGGTACACAGGGGTCAGGACCCTCAGTACTGGAATGGACCAATGGTGAACAGGTATGTGTTTTTTTTTTTTTTTGCTAAACACTTTCAAAGGCATACATAAAATTGCTTTTAGGGTGTCATACAGCCCCTTTAAAGGAGGTATCCAGTATCAGGAGGAATCTAGACATTTGTGGCCTGCAATAAAGAATAGACCATTACTACCATATTATATCATCCAGCGTACCAATAATCTATAACTAACTTATTATATATTCTTATTATAGTCTTATCCGTCTAACAAGGCATGGCCAGATGTTAATTGATATCATTCATCTTCTTTTTTGAGTTAAACCTACTCAACCATATTGCAAATGGCAACTTTAAACACATCTTCTCACCTGTTCCTGTGTTTCCTATATATTGAGCAAGCTGCCTAAAACAGTTTCTAGGACAGTTTCAATGTATATAAGATATGTAGAAGAGAACTGACCTGCACATCCACATGCTATGCTTTGATCTCATCCCTACTTACTAAACAGAAGACAGCGCTCCTTGGCGCATGTGTACTGCCTTACTGAGGCATTAGTGTACATTTTGATCAAAAGGCATAAGCCCACTCACCATGCCAAGGTTGCCTCTTTGAGTGGGACCTACTCTAAATTTTGGCACAGCGCTGCCCGGCGACCAGCGACACTGTGGCGCCGATCCAGTAGGCAGCGGGATCCAGCAGCCACGCAGCACCACTGCTGCCTGGCAATGCCAAACCTAGCACTGGGCCCCACCACCCACCAGCACAGCGACAATGGCCCCCGCACAGCACCGCACCTTGTGAACAGTTGTTAAAAGCTGACCTTATCCATAGCTCTCAGGAACTCCAACTGAGAGCACGGTAGGTTGATTTAAACCCTTATGCAGAAATTTGCTAATTAAAAAAACCTGGGTCGAATGGGAGGAGTGCGTACACCAGAAATCACAAAAGCAAAGTAATCTATAACATAAGATATGTAGAAGAGTACACATGCGCCAAGGAGCGCTGTCTTCTGCTTAGTAAGTAGGGATGAGATCAAAGCATAGCATGTGGATGTGCGAGCCAGTTCTCTTTTACATATCTTACAGTTTCAATGTATCTTGCCTATGCACTGGATAGGGTCATGATTGCCTGTTTTCCACCATTCCTGCAAAGGCAGCAAACCAGCTTGAGCATCATTCTATTCAAACTTCACATTGCCATAGATGTGTGTGGCTGGAATATCTATAAAAGAATTAGCCCATTCAATTGTTCCCCGAATTGCCATTTTGTGATGCGGCCATTTAAAAAAAACTGAAATTAGATGTTCTTTCCCCCACCCATTAACCCTTAGACTCCCAGCGCCGTACATGTACGGCGCTGGGGTGATGCGGGCACATGGCGCCCGCTCGCACGTGCGGCGGGCGTCATGGCCGGCAAGTCTCTGCTGTTTCTAACAGCAGAGACTTGCGGCTACTTACCCCATCAGCGTCGTCTTGCTGGGCCTTTAGATGCCGTGATCACACGTGATCACGGCATCTAGTTGCGTCTTTACCCGGAAGCGTACACTTCCGGGTGGTGTACAGACACCCCGTGTGGCCAATCGGGGTGTCTGTACATGATCTGAAAGCTGTAAACCTCGCTGATGAGGTTTACAGCTTTCAAAGTGCAATTCTTATTTTTGCCACTAGATGGCAGGCCAGGATAAGAAATGAGCAATTCTTGGATTTATCTCCATCTAATAAATCCCTGATTGCTCATAAAGAAAAAAAAACACAATATATTAACTCATATTTGAGCTTTAAAATAATCACAAAAAATGTAAAAAAATGTTAAATATATAAAAAATAAAAAAATATATAAAAGTTCAAATCAACCCCCTTTCCGTATAATTAAAAAATAAATACCTAAATAACAATAAATATAGACATCATGGGTATCACCGTGACCGAAAACGCCAATACTTTTAAAATATAAAAAAAAATTCCAATACGGCGAATTGTGTGGCGGAAAAAAGCGTCCAAATGGCGATTCGCTGTTTTTTGTCGCTTTTTTTTTCTAAAAAAATTTAATAAAAAGTGATCAAAAAGTCATACACACCCCAGAATGGTATCAATAAAAACTTCAGATCGCCCCACAAAAAATGAGCCCCCATACAGCTCCATACACATAAATACCAAAAAGTTATAGGGGGTCAAGATATGACAAAAAAAAGGCCAACTTTATAATTATTTTATCACTATCAAAACGCAGGAAAAACTATACATATTAGGTATCGCTGGATTCGTACTGACCAGTAGAATGAAAGTAACTGGTCAGTTTTAATGAACATCGAACGCTGTAAATAAGAAACCCGTAGAACTGTAGCGGAATAGCGTTTTTTTTGCAATTTCACCCGATTTGGAATTTTTTTCCCGCTTCCCACTACACCATATGCAATATTAAATGGTGGCGTTGGAAAGTATAACTTGTGCCGCAAAAAACAAGCCCTCATACAGCTATGTGAACAGAAAAATAAAACAGTTATGGCTGTTTGAAGGTAGGGAGCGCCAAACGAAAATGCATAACCGAAAAAACCTCCGGTACTGAAAGGGTTAAAATGATACAGCACAGTAAAGTGAAACAGAATGGTAATGTAGTTTCCCATTGTATTGCCTGATATCTACAAGAAATCAATTACCATATCTCAAAACACAATTAATTATTCACTACTTATCTTTTGCACAAGCTATATCTATAATTTAACAGATAAAATATTGCCCAGCTCAGCATTATTCTATCCTTAGTTTTATATCTTCTGAACAGTAACAGCATATCTGTTAAACCAATGGACTAAGTTTTTTATCACTAGACATTTACAGTTATGAATTAAATCTTCAAGAAGAAGGATAAGGTTGTGTTGACATATGCATTGGGAACTCCAGTAGTCTGTATCGGTGGAGGCACAGACTACCTGAGTTCATTGTATCCAGCATAACCAGATTCCACCATGCATTGCCAGATCCCCTTCAACTATAATGGCATCTGGTGGGGACCCGGATGCTTTCCAACGCTTGCCAGCTTTCAGCCAGACAAATAATGCTGCGGCCAAATGCCAGAATATATGCCAGATACAGCGACTGGAACAGAGTGTCAGAGTTGACATTACAGACACTACAGCCGACCTTAGAATGGAATGTGCTTGGCTCGTCTACCTAGTAATGTTGATAAAGGTTTATCTTCTTTTGCTAAACATGCTAAACAAGAAAGTCTTGATCAGGGTGAAATGTGACAGGCAACATATGTACCTGAGGAATATGAGGATAAGTATTATTTAGCTGTAAACTACAATCTATCAAACAAAACATCTTAGGATAGGTTCACATCACCGTTTTGCTTTCCATTCTGATCTGGCAGAAAAACAGAAAATGAAAAAAAAAAAGGATCCTTTATTTAGAGAATCCATTGTGCTTATTTCGCATCCATTTCAGTCTGTTCCGTAATGGATCTCAGACGGAATTGACTAAAATAGATGCAGACATGAGCAGCACGTTGGCTAATTGGTTAGCACTGGTGCCTTGCAGTGCTGGGGTCCTAGGTTTGAATCTGACCAAGGACAACATCTGCATGGAGTTTGTACGTTCTCCTTGTGTTTGCTTGGGTTTCCTCCAACACCCCAAAGACATACTGATTGGGAACTAAGATCGAGCTCCATCAGGGACAGCGTAATGATACTGTCTATACAGCGCTATGGAATATGTCAGCGCTATATAAGTGAGTAAAATAAGCACAACTGGTGCTCTGTCAGATCAGAAGAACAGAAAGCAAAATGGTGATTTGAACCTACCTATACATGTGTTAAGCAATTCACAGTCACATCAAATTTGGGAATTTTTTTTTAGGGATTTACAAATTATGTCTCGTGAATGTAAACATGCCCAATGATCAGCCGACAAATAAGCAAATGCTCTTTTGTTGGCTTATTGTCCTGGATGTACTGCCAACCAATGCAAAATAAATGGGGATGAATAATTGCATTTACAATCTAACTGTTGATTCCCAATAACTTTCCTCTTGTGAGTGCTGCTTTTATGTGCATTAATCCTCTTCTGTGTATGGGGATTAATGATGACTACTGTGATCGTTCATCCCCACACAGATTCATTGTTTGTTGGCTGCACATCCCTGTTTATATGACAATTATATATGCCACATAAACAACGAATCACAAGTAAACAAACATTTTGCTCCTGTCGGCTGATCGGAGGCACAGTTACAGAGGGCAATTACCATAGAGGATGATGGAGGCCTGCTGCTGCCATCTAATGGGTAACTGAATTTTGCTGTAAAAGGCAGTGGATGTGGATTCACTGTACCAACTAACTGGTATGCTTTTGGGCTAAACCTAAGGGTGTTACCTTGGCAGTCCCCTGTGTGGGAGGTTTGCTCTGGTCGACACTAGGTAGCTGTGCAGGAAGCAGGGACACAGACAGGTGACAGTCCAAATACAGTGTTTTATTTCACACTTTCAAAAAACACAAACGTAGCCTTAAAGGGGTTGTCCCACGAAAAATATTCTACAGTTTTCACACCAGCACCTGGCTCTGAATACTTTTGTAATTGCATGTCATTAAAAATTTTGAATAGCTACTGAGTTATTCAATAAAATGTATCTGTATAGGACCACTTAATTTCTTATTTCTTTGACCTATTCACTGAGCAGGCCGCACAGGCTCAGTTTCAACTTTTAACTGCCTCCTGAGCTGTGATAGGCAGAGCTGAGACACGCCTCCTTAGCTGCAGCAGAAAAGACACTCCCCTAAGCTGTCAGCTTGATATAAATCTAGCAGACAATGAATGAGGAGATCTCTGGTTCCATGTAAGGTACCGGGCTGGTTCTAGCTTTGTTAGAAAGAGGTTGTCATGTACTATAGGATGTCTGATTTTTATTTTTTACATTATTCGTGGGAGAACCCCTTTAACTCCTAGGCTTAAAATAAACAAAACCCTGCTTGGCTGAGCCAATACATAATACACACACAAACCCCTAACTATAAGTGGGACTGGCTACCAGCCCCATGGGCACAAAACACAGGTGCTGGGTGGCACAAACAATACCTTCAGTAGTCAGCTTCTCCAGGTATATGGCCACCCTGCTTAGCACTACTCTGGGCTTTTTATTAGGCCCTAATGAGCCCATGTGATCCTCAGCTGTGGGGCTATTAGAAGCCCAGGACCGGAGCCCCGGGAGGAGTGAGCGTCCCACTGCGAACCTCACTCACTCCAGTATAAGCAGGCCCAGTACTTACTTTACAATCTGACTGTGTTAGCTATGGCTAACACAGACAACACAGGCTATTAATCCTGCTTATGCTGTGTCTGAGTTAACCTTTTGGTTCCCAGAGACACACCCAAGGCTTACCACACAGCATTTAACCATTTCAGTGGCAGATATGTGTTCTCCCAAACCATGCCTTTCTTACACCTGGTTTTCACTTTTAACCACTGTGCAGGGATCTGGTCTTCTCTGAAGCCAGTAGGGGAGCCACCAGTCCTCTACCTCTTGGAATAGTCTTAGTGTAGTTAGCGGCACACCCACCAGGGTCAGAGACAACACTCTTAGTCAAGAAACAGACCAAGGTCAGGGCAGGCAGAGTATGTGCAAATCTGAGGTCAGGGCAGGTATCTGAGGGTCAATACAGTAAACAGGCACAAGTCAGGGCAAGCAGAAGAGGGTTTGAGTCAAGTAAAAGGAAGTGTTCAGTACACAGGCAGGCAGACTGAAAAACACAACTTCACTGGGACTTGCAAACTAGAATACCTAATTACTCAGACAAGTATTTTTGTGTTTATGTGACAGATTTGTGCAGTACGTTGTCCTATACAAAATTTTCAATTAATTAACACTGAATAAAAACAAACAAAACATTTGAGCGGTATGTGGCCCAGTGTACCATACGCTATCTTCATCAAAAGGCAGACACCATTTTATTAAAGAGAATTTCTCACAATGTTTATGAAGTAGTGACTGTGCCATATTAAACACTATCACTACACTAATGCTGTCATTTCTGACTGCAACAGAAATAGTGACAGATGTTAATTTCAGCCATGTGTCATTTAGGGGTGACTATCGTGTAGTTTGTTGGAACTTACAGTTTATTGGTTGCAGCACAATGCATGCACTGAGAGCTAGGGATCCAGCATATGCATAAACTGCACGCTACTCTCACCCTACTGTGCATAGGAAGAAAGCCGTCAATTAGTAGTAGGAAGGGGAGGGGTACTCATGAATAAGCTGGGCTCCTAGATCTCATCATGCTGCAACCTACGAGGTCCGACAATAAAGGTCACAAACTCCCCACCGTGAGCATGTCAGGGCAGCACTATACGGAAACTCGTATGTGGTTTCATGATCTTATCATATCAGTGATTTACAGCTCACAGAAAAGTGGCACTGATAAATCCGAATGGTGAACAACAAGCAGAACTGATGAAAACATTGCAAACGTTAGTCAAATTGTGAGTGAAATTGTCAGGAGCATTGCAAAGCAAGTGAACATTGGCGGAAACAGTAAGGAAAATCTTAACTGTATATCTTGGCATGAGGAAGGTGTTTGTAAAAATGGTCCCCAAAATTCTCACCAATGAAAACAGGCAAATGAGAGTTGAAATTTGCCAAGACTTTTTGAAGAGTCATTTTGATGACATTTTGGGCCATGTCATCAATGGAAGACCGCTGATTCCAATTCAAATCAAAAGTCAAAACAATGTTGGTAACTTTCTTTGACATTAGAAGGATTTGTCACTATGAATTCATGCTAATTGGGCAAACAGTTAACCAGGCATACTATTTGGAATTGCTGAAAAATAAGAAGGAAACTAAACAAATTTTTTCCAACAATTTATGAATCTTGCATCACGACAACACACCTGCTCTCGCGGAACTGTCTGTGACATAGTTTTTAGCTAGTAAACAAATAACTGTGTTGGAACATCCTACCTATTCACCAGATCTTGCAGATCCCACAAATAAAAGATAAAGGAAATATTGAAAAGAAGGCATTTTGATTACATTAACTACATCAAAATCAACAGCCAAAATGACAGCGGAGCTGAAGGTCATTCCACAAAAACCAGTTCCAAAATTGCTTTGATGGGTGGATGAGGCGCTGGCAACAGTGCAGAGCTTCCCAAGGGGACTACTTTGAAGGCAACAACAGTGAAATTCAACAATGATGTATGTAGCACATTAACCGTGATGAGTTTGCAAATTTTATTGTCAGACTTTGTATGTATAAAATGTAAGCTCACCAAACTGCACTATAGACATCTGTAAATAACAAATGGCTGAGATCAGCATCTGTCACCACTTCATGCTGCAGTCAGAGAGGGTACCATCAACGTGGTTTAATATGGCACAAGCTAAAATCAATGGCAGATCAGGCAAGTCATTGTTTTCTTGATAAATGATAAATCACTTTTTCTGATATATTCAGAAGATGTGTCAGAATATCATGTTTTCAATGTATTTATGCCAGAAAATACAAGAAAATCGAAAATCGAAAACCCAGGCAGTACTCGGTTTACAATCCTCTATTATACCCAATACAACCTTTCAGCTCGGTGTGAACCATTCTTAAAGGGGTTGTCTCACTTCATCAAATAGCATTTATTAGGTAGAGAAAGTTAATACAAGGCACTTACAAATGTATTGTAATCCTTTTGCATCCTTTGCTGGCTGGATTCATTTTTGAATCTTCTACTGTAGTAGAATTGCAGAATCTAGCAAGGTTATTTTGAGTTGGAGAACTAAGCAGGATTCTAGTGACAGTCTGTAAGAATTTGAGTATTGAGAGCTTGCAGATTGTAGATATCAGAACTCCATTGAGCCGAGGAGGTTCTGATGAGTCTGTAACAGTGTAGTGTTTAGATAGTAAGAAATGTTTGGCACTAACAAGAGGAAAGGTGCCCATGTGCCTAGAAAAATCATAACAGCACTTGTGTTAAATGTCCAGAAATGAACTGTTTAACCTTTGTTACCGAAATACTGTGTGTGTACAAGTAGGAAAGATTTATGGCATTAGAGAATGGTTTGAAATAACTAAAAGTAAGGATAGTGTGCTAATGTGTGTCCAAGTAGAAAAGACCCATGGCCATAGCATTAGTGATTGTTTTGAAAAAATATATGATGAACTAGCATTGTACCTGATGTGTGCAAATATATATGTGGTTAGCACTAAGAATATGAAGATGTTTAAACAGTTCTGCTTTCAAGAACTAATAGACACTGTTGAAGTTAACTATATGTGAGAAGATCATTTGGTGAGAAAGATTAGAGCAAGTATTTTGTGGTGTATGTATGAATGTAAAAGGTTCAAGAGAAATGTGTGTTGGATGGTTCCCTTGAAGAATGCCCTTTCCCTTTGTGCAGGGGTTAATGTGTCTAGACATTGAAATAGGGATCAGAGTCTAAAATGTTGAAGGCCCTGTATTGGGACAAAAATAAAAATTTGAAAAAAAAGTGAATAAAAACATATTCACATTGACATATTCAATATTGCCGAGGCTGTAACAAGTGGCTCTAGAAAAATATCACATGACCTATCCCCTTAGGTGAACACCATTAAAGAAATACAATAAAAACTGTGCCAAAACAGTCCTTTTTTGGTCACCTTGTCCCAAAAAAATGTAATAAAATAAAAATAGACATAATAGGTATCGGTGAAATAGGTACACTGAAACAAAAAAATTGGAATATACATATTTGGTTTTGTCGCATCGATAACAACCTGCTCTTTAAAAATAACATGATCTGTCCTGTCAGATGAACACAGTAAAAACAAAACAAAAAATAAAAATGATGCCAGAACAGCCATTTTTTGTAATATTGAGCGATCAAAAATCATATGTACCCCAAAATAGTACCAATAAAACTTTTACTTTATCCCGTAGTTTCCAAAATGGGGTCAGTTTTTTGGAGTTTCTAGTGTAGGGATGCACCAGGGGATCTTCAAATGCGACATAGCAGCTTAAAATTATCTAAGCAAAATCTGCCCTCCAAAATCCATATGTTGCTCCTTCCCTTCTGCGGCCTGCAATGTGCCCATACAGCAGTTTACCACTATATATGGGATGTTTCTGTAAACTGCAGAATCAGGGTAATAAATATTGAAGGTTTTTTTCCTGTTATCCCTTGCTGCCTTACAGGAAAAAATGGATTAAAATGGAAAATCTGCAAAAAGAAGTGAAATTTAGAATTTTCTCCTCTATTTTCCTATAATTCCTGTGGAACACCTAATGGGTTAACAAAGTTTGTAAAATCATATTTGAATAACTTGAGGGGTTTAGTCTCTAAAATGAGATAATTTATAGGTGGGTTCTATTATGTCAGCCCCACAAATTGGTCCTTTAGAAAGCGGGTTTTGGAAATTTTCTTAAAAATTGCAACTAAAATTGTACTCCATCTAACATCGAAAAAATAAATAAATAAATAAAAAACAAAATTTACAAAATGATGCCAACATAAAATAGACATATGGGAAGTGATACCTAATAACTGTTTTATTAGGTATCACTGTCTTAAAAGCAGAGAAATTGGACATTTTTAAAATTGCAAATATTTATGAATTTTTTGTAAATTTTGGATTTGGATAAGTAAAAGTGTTCCAAAGTTATTACCACATATAGTGACACATGTCAGATTTCCAAAATTTGAATTTCAACAGAATTGACAACCTCAACCTCACCTGCCTAAGTTAATGACCAGGTATAGTAAGACACAGCTTATGGTGGCCTACCTGCCATCTAAAAAGAAACAAGTTTAACCACTTTTCTGCCATGTTGAAAAAGACCTTGCTACTCAAACTACTGTTGCCCAGGGGTGGACCTCAAAGTTAATTGTTTGCCTAAGACTTCCTGCAGTACAACAACCAACCAGGAGGGCTGATGACCTTGCACACCTGATGACCTGCAGACCAGTGAGGGCAGGCACCCAAATGTCAAAGCTTCTCCCACACTGAAAAGAGGCACTGAAACCTGCACTCAGGATTGTGTTTATACTTGCAAATCCCCTGATATATCAAGACGGAGAAATGAGGGGTAAGGGATTGAGCTAAAAGACTGTGATACACAAAGTTGTAAAGCAATCAACGGAAAACCACATATGTTCTTGTGGTGCATGTTTTATAGCACTAGAGACTTTGTAAGTTCAGGATCCAAGAAGATCAGAAGTGAAGAAGACCTCTGTGAAAGACACTTCTTGTTAGGCTACTTTCACACTAATGTTAATATTTTTCGGTATTGAGATCCGTCATAGGGTCTCAATGCTGGAAAAAAATGCTTCTGTTTCGTCCCCATTCATTGTCAATGAGGACAAAATGTAACTAAACAGAAAGGAATGCTCCAAAATGCATTCCATTCTGTTCTCATACCAGAGAGCAAACAGTAGCATGCTGCGGTTTGCTTTCCGTCCTGGGATGCGGAGCAAGACGGATCCATCCTGACCCACAATGCAAGTCAATGGGGACGGATCAGTTTTCTCTGACACAATCTGACACAATAGAAAACGGATCCGTCCTCCATTGACTTTCAATGGTGTTCATGACGGAAGCAGATGGTTGTATTATCAGTAACGGATCCAGCAAAAACGCTAGTGTGAAAGTAGCCTTAGTACAGTTTTAGATTATTTTTTTTATTTTTTTTAATCCAATGGTTCTAAAGTGGTTTTCTGTTAGATAGTAACATTACATGTGTTGTAAGGGTAAGGCTACTTTCACACTAGCGTTTTAAAATTCCAGTATTGAGTTCCGTCATAGGGGCTCAATACCGGAATAAAACGCTTCAGTTTTGTCACCATTCATTGTCAATGGGGACAAAACTGAACTGAAGACAACGGAATGCTCCTGAAAGCATTCCGTTCCGTCTTCCGTTCCGTCTTCATGACGATTCCACCAGGCGCCCAGCAGAGGGCGCTGTGGGGAATCGTGACCTGTGTGAGCCGTCCTGTCCCTCTGACGCTCCGAAGACCTGCCGGGGAGCATGTAAGTATGTATGTGTGTTTGTTTGTCTATATGTGTGTGTATGTTTATGTTTATGTGTATGTATGTATGTACTGTGTGACATGTGTGGGGCCGGAGCGCGGTTCCGGCTCCACACATGTCACTGCGGCAGGCCTGATCCGGCAGCACCCTTCACCTGCCGGATCAGGCCTGCCGCCAGTGTGAAAGTAGCCTAACTGTTACATGTGTTGTAAGGGTATTTTACATAATTAAGTACTGGTATTGGTTCTTTCCCCTAATGTAGTGAGTTACGGATAGTGAGATAACATATACAACCTCCACCCCCCCTCCCCCATTGTGCGGAGAAGACTGCATTCCTGCATGCTGCACACTGGACATCCTAAGGAGAGGAGGCTGAAAGGTATAAACTTTTCTACACACAGACAGTTAATTGGAACTCCATTGAGAAAAACATTCAGTTAGGATGTTGTAAGGTCACTATCTCTGTCTTATATCACCATGGGATGTTGGTCATGTGCTACAACATGCTGACAGGAGTTCTCCCCATATTGTATTGTGATTAATTGAATTACGTAGCCTGTTAAGCCTATTTATTCTGAAATATTGTGACATTCACATACAATAGCTTGTAAATTATATAACTCATGAAATATACCAGTCTTTTTAATTATATTCTTTGCGTCCTTGCTAGAAGCATTGAATAGTCCTCTTTGGCATTTGGAACTGCTGGTTATCATGATATTCAAAATGATGCCAAATGCATACCAGTCCACTCCAACATTGTATTCTTACACAATCAGCATCTCTGGAGCCATGAAGCCTGGTGTTCTAGATTATTTGGTGGATACCCAGTCTCCATAGATGTTCTCAAGTGCCAGACCAAAGTCAGCAATCTTTATATGGCCCGTTTCAGGGACCAAGATGTTGGAGGGTTGGAGATCTCTGTGAAAAAAAAACATTGATGCTTGCTTGTGTTCCCCCTAAATTACCAGAGTATATAATTGTATTTGTTTATTGCCATATTAGTCAGTGTATGAAAAACTATTTTATTGTGGGGTTTTATTAGGGTTTTGAGGAAAATTCCTTTATCACAGCCTTAGTCTCTAAATGGCTATTGTATAATGGCAGAAATTATTGTAGGAACTAGGCGTTTGCATGTAGCTTACTGTTAGAGGGTTTCTATGAAATTGCTGCTAGTACATGTGTCATAGGGAAATGAAACTGTGAGTCTCTGTGAGACTATGGACAAAGACCAAGGTGAAAGAGTACTTTCTGTGCACAGTGCAATGGACTATGTTGGTAGTATATGAAGAAGATAAAATCTGTTTATACTTACCGGTCGATGATGCCTTAGAATGCAGGTATTGAATTCCACACACAAGTTCTGCAGTGTAGAATCTGGCACAAAGAAAACAAAGGGGAAAGAATAGGATTTAGTGGATGATATACTCACAGAAATACATAATACTCAACAGACTAGACAGGCAGGATTTAAAGTTATTTACGACTGGAGTTTTTCTTACTATTATGGTCTGGTGGGCACATATGTACCTAATACAAGCAAGATGAGATTATTGTAAGGTAATACTGAACAGATAATTCTAATAATATAGAAGTTATAGAATTGTTAATCCAATTAATTTTCATGTTGTTGTGAAAAAAGTCCTGGTTTATGGAAAGTGTCCATTTTCTAAAATATACTGTAATTAATAATTATACCAGAGGTGGACATGGCATATATGGAATCTGTATAGTTCCATAGGGAACCTGAAAATAGGTTCACTGTCAACTTAAAAGATGCTTTCTGCAGCCTATTAGATTGCATGGACTTAGCTAATGAATTTAATTCTCAGGTATTGGTGGATTTTTATGGCTCGTTCACTCTGTGGATTTGCATGGAAACTTCCTCCTATTGCTCTCTACTGGAATCCGTGATACAGTCCATACAGTTATGGACGATTTACATAAGAATTTCAAAACCACATGAATGAGGTAGATGTTCCCTCTTAGTGTAGTTTATACACATGGATTAGCCCCATATCATGGGGATAAAACCATAGAGAGATCCAACACATGAAAAATTAGAAACTGAGGCAGAAACTCGAGACCAGTCCATATGTACTCATTATGTAATTTATCCCCAAAAAGATGGAATTGCTGCTTTTTGCTTATTTATGGCAAAAAAAGTAATAAAACGTGATCAAAAAAAGTTATATACACCAAAATAATACCAATGTAAACCAAAGTCAAGCTCCAAACAGCTCCATAGAAAGAAATATTAAAAAGTTATGGGTCTTCAGCTGAAGTGATGCTAAAACATTTTCTTCTGCTCTTTTATTGTGCAAAAATAGTAAAATATAAAAAAGCTATATGTGTTTGGTACCGCTGTAATCATATTGACCCAGAGAGTAAAGTTATCATGTTATTTGTGCCGAAAATGAATGCCACAAAATTTACAACGTGGCAAATTGCTTTTTTTCCTATCTCCCTCCCAAAAAGAGTTAATAAAAGTTAATCAGTAAGTTATGTATACTCCAAAATGGCACCATTAAAAACTACAACTTGTCCCATAAAAAATAAGCCTTCATATGACTACATAGATGGAAAAATATAAACATTATAACTTTTGAAAGGTGACGATGAAAAAAAATACAGCAAAAATCTGTTGGTCAGTAAGGCCCAAAACAGACTGTCACCAAGGAGTTAACTTCCCATGGCTATGATGCATTGCAGCTTTAGGTGAGAAACTATACAGATGTCACAGGGGCATATACTTTGCTCCATTCTATGGCGCCATAGCTGACTTTGTAATGTGGCCACTATGATTATCATATACACTGTGGCATAATCTTATTTTGTAGGCACTCTAATCGTGTTGCAGGTTTGCCATGTGCTACTGTGATTGGCACGGTTACAAAGCACAGGCCTGACACTGTTACAGGGCACTGTTCCTGACTCTGTTATAAGGAGTTTATAAGGAATGAATAATACCAGAACATTTACCACAACAATGGCATTCAGCTAGTAATTGCCATATCTAGCACCATGTTAATAAAATGCAAAAAGACCTAAACATGATGACAAAATGCTTGAAAGTAAGTACATCAATTGTATGTACAGTGGGGAAAAAAGTATTTAGTCAGCCACCAATTGTTCTCCCACTTAAAAAGATGACAGAGGCCTGTAATTGACATCATAGGTAGACCTCAACTATGAGAGACAAAATGAGAAAACAAATCCAGAAAATCACATTGAAAATCAGATTTTTAAAGAATTTATTTGCAAATTATGGTGGAAAATAAGTATTTGGTCAATAACAAAAGTTCATCTCAATACTTTGTTATATATCCTTTGTTGGCAATGACAGAGGTCAAACGTTTTCACAAGGTTGGCACACACTGTTGCTGGTATGTTGGCCCATTCCTCCATGCAGATCTCCTCTAGAACAGTGATGTTTTGAGGCTGTCGCTGGGCAACACTTTCAACTCCCTCCAAAGGTTTTCTATGGGTTTGAGATCTGGCTAGACCACTCCAGGACCTTGAAATGCTTCTTACGAAGCCACTCCTTCGTTGCCCTGGCGATGTGCTTGTGATCATTGTCATGCTGAAAGACCCAGCCACGTTTCATCTTCAATGCCCTTGCTGATGGAAGGAGGTTTGCACTCAAAATCTCACGATACATGGCCCCATTCATTCTTTCATGTACATGGATCAGTCGTCCTGGTCCCTTTGCAGAGAAACAGCCCCAAAGCATGATGCTGCCACCCCCATGCTTCACAGTAGGTATGGTGTTCTTTGGATGCAACTCAGCATTCACTTTCCTCCAAACACGACGAGTTGTGTTTCTACCAAACAGTTCTACTTTGGTTTCATCTGACCATATGACATTCTCCCAATACTCTTCTGGAACATCCAAATGCTCTCTAGCAAACTTCAGACGGGCCCGGATATGTACTGGCTTAAGCAGGGGGACACGTCTGGCACTGCAGGATCTGAGTCCCTGGCGGTGTAGTGTGTTACTGACTTTGTTACGTTTGGTCCCAGCCATTGGTCCCAGTTTTTTACAGGTCATTCACTAGGTCCCCCTGTGTGGTTCTGGGATTTTTGCTCACAGTTCTTGTGATCATTTTGACCCCACGGGGTGAGATCTTGCATGGAGCCCCTGATCGATGGAGATTATCAGTGGTATGTTTTCCATTTTCTAATTATTGCTCCCACAGTTGAGTTCTTCACACCAAGCTGCTTGCCTATTGCAGATTCAGTCTTCCCAGCCTGGTGCAGGTCTACAATTTTGTTTATGGTGTCCTTCGACAGCTCTTTGGTCTTCACCATAGTGGAGTTTGGAGTGTGACTGTTTGTGGTTGTGGACAGGTGTCTTTTATATTGATAACAAGTTCAAACAGGTGCCATTACTACAGGTAAGGAGTGGAGGACAGGGGAGCCTCTTAAAGAAGAAGTTATAGGTCTGTGAGAGGCAGAAATATTGCTTGTTTGTAGGTGACCAAATACTTATTTGCCACCATTTTTTCTGGATTTGTTTTCTCATTTTGTCTCTCATAGTTGGGGTCTACCTATGATGTCAATTACAGGCCTCTCTCATCTTTTTAAGTGGGAGAACTTGCACAATTGGTAGCTGACTAAATACTGTTTTTTACCCACTGTATCAAGGGATATTGATTACTTTAATGTTGAAAGTTCATAGAAAAGAAATTCAGTGGTCAATAACTACAAAAATTTAACAAGGATCTTGAATCCCTTGTGGGTGGAGACATTTGTCTTTGGTCATTTTCTATCCTGGAGTGGGATGATTTTATTCTGTAGGTGGTGGTTATACTGTTTCTTACTCTTTTGGGGTTTAGTAGAAATAGTCACCTATAATGAGTTATTGTTCCGAGAATCAGATATAGTCTAGAAAATCCTACTGAAGTTCCATGGATTATGAATCTTATAGAATAAATTTGCGGTCATCTATTTTCTGCCATGGCAGTTTAACGTTAGGTTAGCAGATGTCGAGGCCCTCTATAGTTCGATCCCTCATGATCAGGGATGTAGAGCGGTCCTCGACTTCCTCCGGCAACGAGGAGGACATCTGGGACGCCATAATAGCTTTGTTATGGAACTTCTACAGTTCATTATGAGTCATAACATTTTCATCTTTGATAGTCAGATCTTCCACCAGCTCAGGGGAGTTGCAATGGGGAGCCCCTGTGCCCCCACTGTTGCTAACCTCTACCTGGGCTGGTGGGAGAGAGAGGTGGTCTTTAGTGATGACCTGGAACATTTTACCTCGTTGATTCCTTTATGGCTACGGTATATCGACAACGTGATACTCCTATGGAGGGGAAATAAACCAGAGTTCCAGGATTTTGTCGCTGCCCTGAATGTCAACCAGATTGGGTTATTCTTTACATCAGAAATTCAGGATAAACAAATTACATTTCTAGATCTGCTTGTGACCATTGGTGATTCAGGTCGCATTTCCACAAATGTATTTAGGAAGCCCACAGCAACTAACAACCTGCTGGCATGGGATAGTGGCCATTCAATTGCCCTGAAAAAGGGCATTCTGAAGGGCCAATATTTAAGGATCCGGAGGAATTGCTCGGAGCTAGCGGGTTTCATGTCAGCGGCACAGGATCTGCGGCATAGATTCACGCATCGCAGATATCCGCAGTATGTGCTAAAACAGGCATATCAGCACTCATTAAGCTCCAACAGAGAGCAATTGCTATGTCCGAAATCTAGGAACACTGACTCAGAGAATGGTACTTATGATAGAGCACACTCTGAGGTTCGTCAAATGTTGACTGAACATTGGGACATCCTTTTGTCAGATCCTAATATAGGCAAAAACATTTCAGGTACCCCGTCTATCACGTACCACCGTAGTCAGAATTTACATGACCGGTTGGTACATAGCCTGTATCAAAGTCCCTCTCCTCAATCCTGGCTAAGTAACCCCCTCATGGGCACATTCCCTTGTGGCTCTTGCAAATTTTGTGGATTTATCAAAAGAGGCAAATCCTTTTTGGGCAATGTCACCAATGACCCCCTATTTATAAAATCCTTTATAAACTGCAAAACTATGGGAGTCATATATCTCATGACATATGTCTGTAATATCAAATATTTGGGCAAAACGAAACGTGAATTGAGGAGAAGAATTGGGGAACACATATCTGATATCAGGAAATTAAAGGGAGTCTGTCACCTCATTTTCACCTATATAGCTAACAGCAGTGCCCCACAGACGATTGCATACACATCTCAGACATACCTGTGTGCAATGTGTGTGTGTATTCCTCGTTCAGAAAAAGCACTTTTATTCTGCAAGAAAACAGCTCCCAAGTGCCTGGCTCTGCTGCTGCTGCAAACCAGACTGGAGGGGGGAGGGCAGCTTTAGCTGCCCATATCTTGGGATTAGTAGCAGATAGAACAATGGTTCTGACCTTCTTTGAAAGCTGACATTCCAAGCTTTAAAATGATACCACAATCACAGCATTATATCCAGCATATCAGAAGATATAGCTGTTAGAAATCGAGTCAGGAGAGAAAGCTGTTTTTAGTTTCACTTTCAGCCGGGCACTTGGGAGCTGTTTTCCTGCAGAATAAAAGTGCTTTTTCTTGACATGTAATACAGACACACAGTGCACACAGGTATGTCTGGGATGTATATGCAATCTTCTGTGGGGTACTGCTGTTAGTTATATTGGTAAAAATTTGGTGAGAGACTCCCTTTAAAAGATACACCTATTGCCCGACATGTCCTGGATCACCATGATGGCAGAGTTGACAGTGTTAAATTCCAGGGATTAGAACATGTTAGGAGATCTAAAAGAGGTGGAGACATTGACTGTCTCCTCTTACAAAAGGAGGCCCGTTGGATCTTTAAGTTGAACACTGTCAAACCATTTGGATTGAATGACGCATTGTCATTTGCTCCTTTTATTTGAATCCTTCATCAGTGTTCTGTAATATTTCAGCCACGATGTCAAGTGCGGTCTGTGATTACGGCTAGTTTGACCGTTATGTTTGACAATGATATCATAGTTTGTGGGGGTTGATGACGCCACCACATCGCTTATGGGATCTTGAGCAATGTCTTTATGTATATCCCCTTTAATGCCATATCGTGATACACGTTTCATGTGTTTTAGGTATTAATATACATCTGGTACCTCATTTGTATATCTAGAGAGTTACTTTTCTATTGCAGATTCAGTTGTGCTGAGGTGATAATTGTATATCCCCAGAATGTCATATTGTGTGATATATAAGTTGGGTATTGATATACAGCTGGCACTTTAATTGAAAACGATTGTACAATGGCACATTGTGCTGTGCCTAGCTGATAATTGTTCTTGTTATTCTGGATATTCTCAGGTATATACCTAACCACCCCCCCTTTTATTACCTTCTACCTGTTGATTGATAATGCCTCTGAAAATGTTCCCCATTATTTACAAGATTGCACTGTATAGCGCTCCCCTGTGTCTCTAATTACCCTATCTGCAGCCATTTCGCCGTATTGATACAATGTAGAAGAGATGTTTCCTCTTTATCGGCGAGGATGATCTCACAGGGGGCGGGGTTATATCTATTTAACTAGGTGTGCGCGCGCGGCCGCTCACGGCCATCACAGTGCCGATACCCTGGTCCTCGGGACGCTGCTGCACGTGGCAGGGTCTTTCAGCCTAATACCGTTTGTCTCTAATTGTGCTCCTGATGAGATGTGTAATACACACAAGAAACGCGTCGAGCCTTAATAGGAGAGGGCAAGCCTTGATGTGCCTATGAGATATGGGCATACCATGTACTACCTTGTTTACTAGTGCTATTTAAGTTGAGAAGTTAGTGGATTGAGGGGAGGCAGTATTTATTACCATTGCTGCCCCCACAGATGTAGCCCTAATTTTTTCTGGCAATAGTGGGGCATATTCAGTGACAATAGCAGGGGTATTACACAATATGGGTCAAATGATACGTTGACCTTAATACCCTGCATTAGTTCGCCCCGTTTGCCTCTTTTTGTGGGACGCACGTTTTTTCAGTGGATTGGAGCCACCGCTTCTCCCTGATATATCCCACATGGTCTATTTACGAGGGAATTATTATTCGTTTTGATATTCCCATTATTTTTATTACTTATTCCTTGTGCTTAATAAAGTTTATTTGTTTTGCTTTATTTTAGCGTTCCATAGTAATGTATAATTATCTCAATTAGGAACGCATACCGTGCTATAGTTCAGGTGGTAACGTGTTTGTATTAGGTTAGCAGACCTAAATTGGACCAGGGGTACTTAGTGCCTCCTCATCTCCATGATAGGGGTCAACAGCCAATCAAGCTTGAGCTACAGGTCGATCGTCGACAGATGCCAAGTCAAAGGCAGTTGAGAATGGGAGTGAGCTTCACCACTCTAGCATCGGCATACTTCTTAAAGGGGTTGTCTCACTTCAGCAAACGGCATTTATTATGTAGAGAAAGTTAATAAAAACCACTTACTAATATATTGTTATTATTCATATTGCCTCCTTTGCTGGCTGAATTCATTTTTCCATCACATTATACTCTGCTCGTTTCCATGGTTTAAGACCACCCTGCAATCCATCTGTGGTGGTCGTGCTTACACATTATAGGCAAAAGCACTATCCTATCTACACTCCCGGGGCAATCAGAGAGAATGGAGTTTTTTCCTATGGTGTGCAAGCACGACCACCACTGATGGATTGCAGAAAGGTCATAACCATGGAAAAAAAAGCAATGTTATGGAAAAATGAATCAAGCCAGCAAAGGAAGCCTTATGGATAATAACAATACATTAGTAAGTGGCTTGAAGCTGAAGCAAAAAGTCTTTGTCCCTCCTTTTTTGTGAAAAACAAACTTTTACTTTAAATGAGCCTGTATGCAAATGGTCTGTTGCCGCTATTCCTAGAGGCTCCATTCTCTCTCCTCTCGCCACACCCTCATTATGTTGATTGACAGGGCCAGGCAGTGTTCATGTCATACTGCCTGGCTCTGACTTCACGTCGAATGGGTCAGAATCAGATAAGCTATGCAGTAACAAATCAGAGACAAAGAGTGGACAACAAGCCAAGATCAGAACCAGACAAGAAACAGAGCATTGCACCCTGTTGCTAAGAATGCTGTCGTTGCCCAGTGCCTGAGCTTTAGGTTACCTAGTCTTAGTTAGAAGCAGGGATGTGATTTTCTTCCTGATTATTCTGAACTCCTGCCTGACAACTGACTCCTAGGATTTATTTGTACATTGCTTGTCACTACCTCAACCTGTTACTGGAGTATGTATATAGTCTGATTCCTACCAGTGTCTCTGCTCCCTCTAGATCAGCAACCAAATACACCGAGACTATCTCAAGAGGTAGTAGCCTGGTGGCTCCTCTGCAGCAAAGACCAGATCCCTGTATAGGGGTTAAAGGATGCCTGGATTACGCTCATAGAGTTAGCCCAAAGTCAAACAATTAGTTGGTACAGTGGGTCCACACTCACTGTCCATAGAATTCATCAACATTTATAAGCCATACCTAGAAGCAGGTAAAAAAAAACTAAAAAGTTGCAAATCTTTCCATGATACTTTTATTCTGTAGGTTATACTCCTGGTTTTGGCTTACAAATGCTGATATAAAACACTGATCAAATAATGACCTTGTGAAAGTGGCTTACAAAGAAAAAAACTAGCTGTAAAGATGCATTTCTGCCTTTTTTAATCTAAGTAATAATTTATACTTTTCTGTATTGTACACAGAAAACAAAGAATTGAGAGACATTTCAGCATTCTACTTACATCTTCAAGACAATAGCGAATAACTTTTATCATTTCTGAGTAGCAGTTCCGTAGCTGTATAACATGCTTATAAAGTTAAGTTCTTTTATTCTTTCACAGATTGAATAGAAACGTGACCTTTTAAGGATCTTGTTTTTGGATTTCATCTATTTTACTGTTCGGATGCCTTCACATGTGACAGAGTTTGTGGCAGAAATTTTGGCAACTGAAAATCAGTTCCATTCATCTAAATGGGATTGTTTAGGAAGGCAAGCTCATGGATTTCTGCAAGTTTCATTCAGATGAATGGAAAGTGATTTTTAGTCACAGAAATTTCAACAAAAATCTGCCACGTATGAAGGCTCCTTGAAGGCAATCAGCTGATTTGCTAGATGAATGGCCAACCATATAACACAAGACCATTTCAAATCTGCCACAATGGCTCTGCGGTCTGGCTCACAGAGGGGGGTACCTCAGGATAGGTCTTTAATATAGGATCAGTGGGGGTCCAGCACCCACTACCGATGGTAGGGGCCCGGCTCCAGAACACATGCTATGCCATTGCTATGACATACTATTATGGCAAAGAGCATTAACTACCAGCACTCAGTGACATCATATTATGTTAGAAAGCGGGAGTAGTAAAGAGTTTTTACAGAGCAAGTTGGGTAAAACTTGAATGCAGGCCTATTAGTACAACACAAGAATCATAATCCTTCTACAGACAGCAGCAGATACATTATATCAAGAAAAGTATTTAGACACACCTCTTGAATTAAGGTGTTTTATTTAGTCCCATTGCCACAGGTGTATAAAATCCAGCACCTACCCATACAGTCTGCATGCATTTATGAAAGAATGGATCATTGTAAAAAATTCATTTCATTCCACTGCGATGTTTGGTGGAGGGATAATGCCATGGGGTTGTTTTTCAGGGGGGGCTGGGCTCCTTGGTTCCAGTAAAGGGAAATGTTATTCCTTCAGCATATCAAGATATACCTGTATTTCGAACAATTTTGGAAAACTGTACGCTTCTTACTTTGTGGGACTGTGTCCCAGTGCACAAAGTAAGGTCCATGAAGGCATAGTTGGGTGAGTAGAACGGAGATTGTTAGCCAGGCCTTCTGGTCCAACATCAGACACTCTTCTGGGTGAATGGACAAAATTTCCCACAGACACTCCAAAATCTTGTAGAAAGCTTTCCTGAAAAAGTATAAGTTGCAAATGGGAGACCAACTCCATATTAATGACTATGGATTTAGAATGGGATGTTATAAAAGCTCCTGTAGGTGTAATATGTAGGTGTCCCAATACTTTGCAATAGTGCACGTATGTGTTCTAAGGCCACCAGAAATGTGACCTGCATAAAAAGCAGTGTATTCCGGCACTCAAAACAGGCGGCATAAGGGCTCATTCAGACGACCGTATGATGTCCGCAAAAATACGGATCCGTTTTTTTGCGGACAGTTCAACATGTCTGCAAAAAGACGAATAGCATTCCGTATTTTTGCGGACCCATACACTTCAATGGGGCCATGTCCTGATTTTCACTGACAAGTATAGGACATGTTTCATTTGTTTTGCGGAGCCATGGAATGAAAAAAAAGGGCCCATAGAAGTGAATGGGTCAGTATGTAATCCGCATTTTTGTGGACAACATACAGCCGTCTGAATGAGCCCTAAAAGCGTCTCATTTTTTCAAGGGAATTATGCACACTAGTGAATATGTGTACATATTTTTATGCATCTACCCATATTTTAAAATATGCTTCAGAAGTGACATGTAGCTTCTGTGAAGTGTTTTGACTATGTATTCCCCACTGAATTGAATGAATAGGGTGTAGAAGACGTTGATTTGCTGGCGTTTATGGCCTGTTCTCAGAGACATATTGGCTTCTGACCTGCCACTGGTTTTTCAGCACATGTATTGTCAGGTGAACATAGCTTCATTGCTTGATCCTCACACTTTCAGTCTAGATGTTTGGTTAGTGCAGAGGTCTCTGAACATTTCTAGAGTAGAGTAAAGGGGGCGCTACAGCTGCTGGAACATGTGAAAGAACATGCTGGAACATATCACCTACAAATGTATGATGGCTAAGGCTTGGCTGTAATTCGAAATTATGTCTGTTGAAAAGGCTGAAAACTGACTAGCATAGCTGCCTTCCAACAGGTGGTGCTAGAGCTACAGTTTTCTTTGCTTTTTAGGAAGGAGAGCTAATTTGCATTCCTTTTTTGTGTAATTCTTGTAATGGTGGAGCAGCAAATGTGATTTTCAGGTACCTAGATATTGATAGCCTCTCCTGACGATAGGTCATCAATATCAGATTTGCTGGGGTCCACTGATTAGCTGTTTCTATAGATGGAACCAGGACTCAGTTCTCTGTGTGGTGGCTGTACAAAGGCACTGTAACTGAATTTCCATTCAAATGACTGTGAGCTGAGCTGAAGAATTCCAGCACTGGAAACTACACAGTGGACAGAGCCTTCCATCAAAAGCGTAGTGATTCTGGGTCGGTCATGGTTTAGGGGTGCACACAATCGGGTGGTTTATATCCATGGTGAAGCAGGGAGTGGTCCGGTCCCTGCTTCACTGTTCCGCTGGTCTCTGGCGCTCCCTATCAGTCCGCACATCGCACTGTGTGGGGCAAGTGCTGAAAGCCAAGGAATCAGCCTCCAGCACAGCCAGCAGTGCAATGTGTGTTGGTCATGCTGCTGCTGGGAACGCAGGATGGATGTGCCGATCATCAGAGCAACAGGTATTTGTGGTTTTTTTTCAAGGAGCTGGAGAGGGCACCAGGTGCCAAAGGAGAGCACAAAGAGGACATATCTACAGTGAGGGGACATAAAGGTAGGCATTACTACTGTGAATGGCGCACAAAAGGCATAAATACTGTGAAGGGGCACCAAGGTGGGCATAACTACTGTGATGGGGCCACAAGGTGGGCATGACTACTGTGATGGGGCCACAAGGTGGGCATGACTACTTTGATGGGGCCACAAGGTGGGCATCACTATTGTGAAGGGGCACAAAGATGGGCATAACTACTGGGGCTACAAGAAGGACATAATTAGGGCTCATGCACACGAACGTATTTTCTTTCCGTGTCCGTTCCGTTTTTTTTGCGGACCATATGTGCAACCATTCATTTCAATGGGTCCGCAAAAAAAACGGAAGATACTCAGAGGTACTCATAGAACATGTCCTATTATTGTCCGCATTATGGACGAGGATAGTACTGTTTTATTAGGGGCCAGCTGTTCCGTTCCACAAAATACGGAATGCACACGGATGTCATCCGTATTTTCTGCTGATCCGTTTTTGCGGATCCGTTTTTTTCATATGGTCGTGTGCATGAGGCCTTACTGTGAGGGTTTACAATGTGGATATTGCTACGATCAGGGGGCAGGATGTGAACATTAGTACTGTGTGGTAACACTTAGGGGAAATGCCATAGATTACCCTGTTATACATTGGAATGGCTCAGTCTTACAGGGCCAGCACAGTGCTTCCTGCAGGGGATTTAACATGAGCCATTACCATCCCTTCCTTATGTGATCACCACAGGGACCTTGTTCCAGGGGACATCACACCAACATGCCAGCGACAACCTGGATGTGGTAGGACCAGTTAGTTCTTTTGTTTATTGCAAGGTGTATTGGTACCGCCATGTACCCTATGATAGATTTCATTAGGTGGCACTGGGTGCAGGGGCGTAGCGAGGGGGGGCAGGCGGGGCATGTGCCCCGGGTGCAGAGGCAGGGGCCGGCGGTTTGTTTACATAGTGAAGCAGAGAGGCCTCTCCTCTCCCTGCTTCACTGTTCTTCCAAGCTCCAGCGCTCCCCCTGCAGACGGCTCGCTGCTGGCTGTGGGAGGAGTGCTGAAAGCCTGGGAATGGGCCTCTGGCACAGCCAGCAGCGCAATGTGAGTGAGGGAGCGTGTCATCAGGGAAGCAGGTAAGTATGTATTTGTTGTTTTTTTTTTTATTTCATAAAGACTGGAGGCAAAAGGGGGCAAGACTACAGTGAGGGGGCACCTGTGAGGGAGCATATATTAATGTCACATTACTACAGTGAGGGGCACCTGTGAGGGGGCATATAATTAATCTGGCATTACTACTGTAAGGGGGCATATAATTAATCTGGCATTACTACAGTGAGGGGGCATATAATTAATCTGGCATTACTACAGTGAGGGGGCATATAATTAATCTGGCATTACTGCAGTGAGGGGGCACCTAATGTGACATTACTACAGTGAGGGGGCATATAATTAATCTGGCATTACTACAGTGAGGGGTCACCAAATGTGACATTACTACAGTGAGGGGGCATATAATTAATCTTGCATAACTACAGTGAGCAGGTATAAACTGGGCATATGTACTGTGAGGGGCACAAAGATGGGCATAACTACTATGATGGGCACAGAGGTGGGCATAACTACTCTGAGGGGCCATAAAGAGGACATAGTTATTGTGAAGGGGCCACAAGGTGGTCATTAGTACTGTGTGGCGGCAGTAAGGGGAAATGCCGTAGATTACCCTGATATACATTAGGTTGGCTTGGTCTTATATCGCCCCCTGCTAGGTATTTACCAGACACAGTCACCATCCATTCCTTATGTGATTATTCTTTTTTCTCTCACCACAGGGACCTTGATCCAGATCCAGGGGACATCACGACGACGCCAGTGATACCCTGGATGAGGTAGGACCAGCTGGTTCTTTCACCTTTATAAGGTGTATTGGTACTGTCGTGTACCCTGTTATAGATTTTAGGTGGGACTGGGTGAGTGTAGCTATGGATCGGGCGGAGTTAGAGGAGTGGCTTTGCGCAAAAAAAAATTGGCGCGCCTTTTTATGTAAGTTGGGGGGGGGGCGGGGGGTTTTGGACACGGCGTGGGGAGAGGGGGCACAAATTTGAATCCTTGCCCCGGGTGCAGGAAAGCCTAGCTACACCTCTGACTGGGTGAGTGTAGTTATCTATTGGATGGAGTTAGAGAAGTGCCTTAGTGTAAAAAACATTTGCCATGGCACGCTACGCAATGCTGAATCCTTGCCCCAGGTGCTGGAAAGCGTAGCTACACATCTGCCTTCCATCCAATATATAGCTTTCAGGGGGAAATTTATCATGAGGGGAATTTTTGAAGTCTGTTTGGCTTGAGTCTGCATTGGTGAACTTTGCAGCAAATTATGTTGTTTGATAAATTTGGCTCCTCTTCACTTCTGTCTACAGAGGTTTCCCCGACCCCCTGCTGGAGTGACATTTCTGTGACTATTCAAAAAAACTGCATTTGATAAGCATGGCTTAGGGCTGCTGTGTGCAGTGTGTGGGCACAGCCTCCCTCCTCCTCCAGCATAGCCCCTCATGTACACAGCCGGGAGGAGCGAGCAGCAGCCGCGCAACAAGTGCACCCGCAGCTCCCTCACTAAACTTGTGAGAAGCCGTGCTGCCCACCACACGAGGCGGGAGCCCGAGCCACAACCACGCCCCCCATCCTTGTGGAAACAGTCTTCTGGAACTCAACGTGTCCGGAAAGGTGTGTGCTCCGGGGACAGCGCAGGCATCTGAAAGCGAAAGGGGAAGTAAGTGCGGCGGAGCTGTCACTGCACCTGCAGGATGTTGGATCCGTCTTCCAGCGAGGAAGAGTCGGATGAGTTGCTGGAAGAGGAGAGGAGAGACGTGCTGGTGGTCTCCGCTCCTCACCGGACTGTGCATGCTGCCCCCCGAGATGCCAGAGACACTGCTGCCCGCTCCACCCTGGCCAGACCTGCCAGCCCCAGCCCGTCCATCAGCAGTGAGGGCAGAGAAGAGCAGGAGCGGGCGCAGAGGGAGGAGAGGGAGCGCAGGAGCCGCTTGCAGCTCTATGTCTTCGTTATGAGGTGCATTGCTTACCCGTTCAATGCCAAGCAGCCCACGGACATGACCAGGAGGCAGCAGAAGGTGAGCCCCGTCAGGTGGAGGGCAGCTGGCAAGTGCTGGAGGAGCTGCTGTGTGGAGATCTGTGTATTATCACTGTGGCTGAAGGGCACAGCATCTCCAGTATGCCATACACCTTTCTCATGCCAGCCCATGACATGTGAGCTATTGGCATTTGGGGCACTTGTGGGTGCATGTGCTGGCAGCGGTGTATACCAGTGCAGCTGGAGTGGGTTGTGTGCCGGTGGATGGTACTTGTTGCTGCATTGAGCTGTCATCCATGTATGCCCTTGAGAATAACGCAGGCTTCTGATTCACCACTACCCTGCCACCTCTTCCCTTGACCCCTAAGAAATGAAATTGTTGCAGGGCGCAGATGAATTTCACTACAGTGTCTTTACCCAAATATGTGACCCAATATTGGGCATTTCATGTATGCCGGGGTTCACACTGGTGACTGGCATAGATGTCCAGTGTTTGTGCATGATTTGTGGTCATCGCACCTTTGTCTATGGGGGATAGAAGGCGTAGAGCTGGCAGTAGATGAAAAGTTATACCCCGGACTCAACCAGCGTGCGATGTACTGAAGAATATAGGCAAGGATATGTCGTGTAATGCTGGACCTGATGAATACACGCCTTGCGGATTGTGTGGATTTTCGTGCAGTAAATCCAGCGCGTGTTACAGTACCCGCAAAGTGACTCATCACGTCACGTATTCTGTACATGTAGAAATCGACCTGCCGCGGGGATTTTTAAATCCGCAGCATGTCCGTTGTTTCTGCGATTCCGCACCTTACGTATAGTGGTTTTCCCTATAGACTTCAAACTGCATAAAAAACAACAAAGCTCACAAAATGCACAATAAATAATGTGGATTTATGTGCATTTCTTTCATATTTTTATATGTGGATTTTCTGCATTACAAATATTCAACACTTGCGGGTGCAGAAAATCCGCATGAAATCTGCACCTAAAATGCGCATAAATGTGCACTATTGATTGCGTTTTTTATGTGGTTTTTGTGGCACATTTTCAACCCCATTGTAGTCTATGGGGAAAACCATTATACTGTACGTAAGGTGTGGAATCGCAGAAACAATTAACATGCTGCTTAAAATCTGTGCAACAGGTCAATTTCCGCACCTATGAAGAAAGGTAAAGTGTGGATGAGATCTGTCTAATCTCTGACACTTTGCTGGTGCTGTAATACGCAGAGGGTATTTTGCAGTAAAGGCGCGCAGAATATACGTACATAATCCGCATGGTGTGCACTGCAGGTAGCCTGAGTGAGAATATAGCTGATTATCGTCTAAAAGTCTTTATGCAATGGCTAATGACCCGGCTGAGGGGGGATTTATCATTCATACACCAAACGTACACTTCTTAAAGGGGTTATATCTTTGAGAATGTGGGCATATCGCTAGGACATGCCCCCATTGTCTTATAGGTGCAGGTCCCACCGCTGGGACCCGCACTTATATTGAGAACGAAGCGGGGGAGCGCTGAGCCTGGAGGACACCGGGTTTCCCGGGGTCCGACCGCCAGTGGGGGGCTGCGCCTGGCGGTGGTGCAAGATGGGATAACCCTTTAATAAAAAAAAGTATTCACTTTGAAACTGCTTAGAAATTAGAAACTGAAAATAGATGCTATGGCGGGCGTAGATTTGTGCCAAAATTTAGTTTCCCAGCATTAATAGTAATACGACTGTCTAAAGCCTCTTTCACATGAGCGAGTTTTCCGCGCGGGTGCGATGTGTGACGTGAACGCATAGCACCTGCACAGATTCCTGACCTATTCATTTCAATGTGTCTGTGTACATGAGCGTTTTTCACACATCAGTTCTCCATTCAAGAAAAATCACAGCCTGTTCTATATTCTGCGTTTTTCATGCAGCTCATAGAAGTGAATTGGGCTTGGGTTAAAAACCGTAGACATCTGGATGCAGTCCGGGTGCAATGCATTTTTCACTGATGGTTGCTAGGAGATGTAGATTGTTATTTAGTTTTTCTTCATGTGTGTGAAAAATGCATGAAAAACTGATTTCATCCGCGTGGAAAAAACGCACACTGTGAACGCAATTGCAGACAAAACTGATCCAGCTTGCTGCAAAACTATCCGTTTTCTCCTGAACAATCCTGACACAATCCGTATCGCTCGTGTGAAAGAGGTGTTAGGGTATGGCCCGCCAGCATGGCTCGCCACACACAAACATGGTAACATTTCACTGGCCGCTGTGGGTGGATTTCTGCGTATTTTTTACCCTCTACCTTTTGTCTTAATTCCGTTTTTCATCTGGCTCTATAGTCTGGCATGCTGTGACGGAGCCACTCTGCAATCGAGTACAGCACATTCGTACAAGCCACAGACTGCATACACTTAATCGGTACACAATAAACCGCTGCATTTTAGCCATGCATTTCTCGGATGTTCGTCATACTACCACCCCAGAGCAACTAACTTGAAGATCAACCAACGTGACCATAGTTTTCATCCATATGCCATCCACATCTTTGACCCATTCATTCCTATGTGGCCATGTATAAATCTATACTTTTTCCTCTTCACCCTCCATGACGGCATACCAAGAGATGACCCGCCTCCTCCAGGAAGGGACAGGAAGCATAAATTTGACCCTTCTTCTGCCATTCCTCAGTGTCTTCCTGTCCCTTCCAGGAGGGAGAGGAGTCATGTCTCATGGCAGTGCTGTGAGAGCCGTATTTTGTGTGGGCAGCAGAACCGGCAGGGAAAAAAAGAACAGTAAGCCCAGCCACATGAGGGAAGGGTTGTCTGCACCCGCTCCCTATTTGGGTTGAGGTGGTGCAGACAGAGGTGAATGGGGCCTCCAATTCCTTACTTCTGACCTATGCGCCAGGTGCAGTGGGCCGTGTGGCGTCCGGACACTCATCTGAGTTCCTCCGGCATAGCGCGCTCCTCCACTAACCGGTACTTCCGGCTCTGGTGGTGACGTCACCGGAAGTCGCGTCTTGCGTTCCACATGCGGGAATTCGCAGAGCGGCGTCCTGCAGGAGCGTGGCTGAAGTTTGGCGCGAAGTTCAAGGCGGAAGTCGCCCGCTGATCTGAGGTCTGAAGGTAGGGAATATAAATTCACAATTAGTCTATGTCCTGGCCTGGCAACATGTTAGAGTCTGCATCCGGCCAGATGGATTCCTCTGGGGGCCCAGTAGTTGTAAGTCTCTCCTTTGATGGAGATTTGGTCAGACTTTATGTGTTTTTTGTGTCTGCTGGGCTATTACTATTTTTTTGTGTTATCTCTCTACTGTATGGTTGCAGTGTGAGAAAGATACTTCTCAGAGGCAAAAAACTACTCCTAAGATTAGGAGGTGTATGATGTGTTCAGCTAAACTACCTGAGACCTATGATAAAAAATTGTGTAAAAAATGTACCACAAAAATTTCTAAGGATTTAGTTCCATCAATAAGAGATGAACTTAGAGAGGTTATCAGGGAGGAAATGCGCTCAGCAGTAGCTGAAATCCCAGCACCGGTATCACCTCTGTCTACCTCTAAACATAGGGTACATAGACAATTGATATCAGATTCATCCTCTTCAGGTTCAGAGGAAGAGTATGAGTCTGAGGATCGAGATTCAGAGAATTCCTCAGGTTCTGACTGAATTTAAAAGTTTTTTATTTTCGTCTGATGACACAAAAAAATTGATTAAAGCTGTACGTGCCACTATGAATCTGTCAGATGACAAGATTCAAAGGTCAGTGCAGGACGAAATGTTTTGTGGATTAGATTAAAAGAAAAGAAGGGTGTTTCCTATCCATAAGAATATGCATGACCTGATTAAAAGAGAGTGGAAGTCTCCTGATAGGAAATTATTTGTACCAAAAACTATGAGACATTGTCTTCCCTTTAATGAAGAAGATGAGGCTCTTCTAACCTCTTGCCCTAAAGTAGATGTTTCACTCTCTAAACTAGTGAAAGGATCTAATGCACTACCCTTTGAAGACATGGGTTCTTTAAAAGACCCTATGGATAAAAAGGTTGACGCTAGCCTCAGGAAAACCTGGGAAGATGCAGCAGCTATTTTCAAACTGGTTCAGTTAGAAGCTCTTATAAAGGGAGGAGCTTCTTATGATACTCTGAAAGAATCCTTTCCTCTTTTATTGAAATCAGTAGATTTTCTGTCTGATTCAACGGCAGAATCAGTAAGGATGTCGGCAAGAACTAAAGGCTTAGCAGTAGTTGCTAGAAGAGCACTTTGGCTCAAATCCTGGTTAGGGGATACTTCTTCAAAAATGAAGTTGTGTGCTCTCTCCCATTTCATGGTAACTTAATGTTTGGGCAGGACTTAGAAACTATCCTGGAGAAAGCGGCTGATTCTAAGAAATCCTTTCCCCGTGAATCAAATAAAAGGAAATTTCCCTTTTGGAAGTCTAGAAAGGGATTTTCTTTCCAGTCAAAAAGATCCGATAAGCAGAGTTTCTGGCAGAGAGACAAAGGTCAGAAAAGTGGTAGAGGAAGGGGTTTTATGTTTAACCCCAAAAATATAGATTCAGCAAAACAATGACACCAGACTACAGGTAGGGGGAAGATTGAGATCCTTCCAAAATTCATGGAGACAGATCACAGAAAATCCATGGGTCCTCAACATTATAGTAAAAGGATTAGACATCTCTTTCCGTCTTTCCCCTCCAAGAGACACCTTCAGAACAACACCAGTTCAGAGGTCTCAGGTACTACAAAAAAACTTAGAAGAAAATATCTTGGATCTGGTAAAACAAAAAGTATTAGTGACAGTTCCCCACAAACAACAGGGAAGAGGTTATTACTCCACTGTGTTTTTGGTAAAAAAGCCCAGTGGGAAATTTTGTCTGATAATCAATCTAAAGAAACTGAACAGGTTCATCAGGTATGAAAAGTTCAAAATGGAGACCATAAAGTCTACAATAAATCTGTTAAAAGAGGGAGACTTTATGGCTTCCATCGACTTAAGAGACACGTATTTTCATATTCCTATGTGCGAAAAAGCACAAAAATTTTTGCGCGTTGCGGTTCACATAGGAATGGAGATATGTCACTTCCAGTTCCGAGCTCTTCCATTTGGGATCATGGTCGCCCCAAGGGTTTTTACCAAAATAATGACAGAGGTAGTGGCACATTTAAGAAGAAGAAATATCCTGATCGTTCCATATTTGGACGACCTTCTGATAGTAGGAAACTCTCAGGGGGAGCTGGAAAGCAGTCTTTCACAAACATGTCAGGTGCTACACCAGTTGGGATGGATAGTGAATTGGGAAAAGTCAAACCTACTTCCATCCCAAAGATTAACATATTTAGGAGTAATCCTAGATTCAGTCAATCAAAAAACTCTCCTTCCCGAGCAAAAAGTAATGGGAGTAATAGGAAAAGTAAAACAATTCCTCGAACTCACCAACTGTTCAGTCAGGGATGTCATGAAGTTATTGGGCACCCTGGCTTCCTGCATACCGACGGTGAGATGGGCCCAGTTCCATACAAGAACTCTCCAACGCTGGTTGGAAAGTTGGGACAAAAAGCAGGACTCCTTGGAAATAACAATCCAGATACCACTCCAAGTAAAACAATCACTTCAGTGGTGGCTAGCCCCAGCTCACCTTCAGGGAGGTGTTGCTTGGAGTCCAGGTCCCCTAGAAGTAATTACCACAGATGCAAGCATGTGGGGTTGGGGAGCCTTTTGTTCTCATCACTCGGTTCAAGGAAACTGGTCAAACCTCCAATCATCCCTCTCGTCAAACATGAGAGAATTATTGGCGGTATGGGAGGCATTAAAAGCCTTGTCCACAAATTTAATAGGAAAAGATGTCCAGATAAGATCGGACAATACAACGGTGGTAGCCTACATAAATCATCAAGGGGGCACCAGAAGCGCAGACCTAAGCTCGGTGGCAAGAGAAATATTTTATTGGGCAGAAGAGCATCTACTTTCTCTATCTGCTGTACACTTGAAGGGCTCTCTAAATGTAAGAGCAGATTTCCTGAGCAGAGTCAGATTGAGGGCCACCGATTGGAGTTTGAAAGACCAGATTTTTCAACAAATTGTAAAAATGTGGGGGCTTCCACAAATAGACCTCTTTGCCTCGGCAAAAAATACAAAGCTCAAAATGTTTTTTTTCTCTAAACCCATACGACGGAAATGTAGGGGTAGATGCCCTATCCATAATATGGAATTTTCAGCTGGCTTATGCCTTTCCTCCAATTCCACTGATCGCCAGAGTTTTAAAGAAAATCAGACAGGACAAGGCCCATGTAATAATGATAGCACCACTCTGGCCAAAGAAGCCATGGTTCCCGTTGCTGAAACGGATGTCCATTCAGAGTCCATGGATTCTTCCTTGGAGGCAGGACCTTTTGTCCCAGGGCCCAATATTCCACCCAGAGATAGAAAGAGTACATCTAGCAGCTTGGAACCTAAAAGGTTAACTTTAAAATCTAGAAATAAGTTATTGTATGCAAATGACTGTATGCAATAACTTATTTCTACTTTTTGTGACTGCGGGTATAGTCACCGGGTAGGAGCACCTCCAACTCCAATAGTGATAACTGGTGAGCCACTACATATCTATTCATAACTTTTAAAATCCAAAGGCCTATCTGATGCAATAATTGACACTATGGCTGCAGGAAGGAAGGAAATTACATCAAAAATCTACTCTAGAGTTTGGAAGAATTTTGATAGTTGGTATGTTAAGTCAAAAATAGAGACTCAGAGTTTTTCTATCCATTTGATACTGGGGTTCCTGCAGTCGGGTCTAGAGAAAGGACTAGGTCCAAATACGCTTAGAGTACATGTGTCGGCATTAAGTTCAGTGTTCGATAAAAAGATTGCGGATCATCCTTGGGTCATTCGTTTTCTGAAAGGAGCAAACCGTCTTAGGCCTTTAATCAGACCTAAGGTGGCTTCCTGGGACCTTAATATAGTCCTTTCAGGATTAACTTCTTCTCCCTTTGAGCCACTGGGGAAAATTTCACTTAGATTGCTTACTCTAAAAACATTGTTTTTGGTGGCCATTACGTCTGCACGTAGAGTAAGTGAAATACAGGCTATCAAAATGTCAGAACCTTTTTATAAAATCCTTCCTGAGAAAATCGTGTTCAGATTAGATTTTTCCTTCCTTCCTAAAGTGGTAACCGATTTTCATAGACAGGAAGAGATACTTGTCCCTTCCTTTTGCTCTAATCCAAAATCTGAAGTAGAACAAAAATTTCACAATCTGGATGTACGTAGAGCTGTACTCCAATACTTTGAGGCATCAAAACCATTCAGGAAAACTGATTATTTGTTTGTACAATTCCTTGAGGCCCATAAGGGACATAGGGCCAAAAAAGATTCCATCGCAAGATGAATAAAAACTACTATTGTAGAGACTTATAGATCAGCTGGGCTTGAAGCTCCTGTAGGGTTAAGAGCTCACTCCACTAGGTCAGTTTCTACCTCTTGGGCGGAAAGGGCTAATGCATTTATGGAACAGATCTGTAGAGCAGCAACATGGTCAAATTATTATCCAGAACGGAGCCCCTGAACTGAATGAGGGCGCACTGCGCATGCGCAGCCGCCCTCCATTCATTTCTATGGGGCTGCCGAAAATAGCTGAGCCGCGCTTGCGCGCTGTGCTCCCATTCATTTCTATGAGCGCAGCGGGGAGCTGTGCCTGGTGGTGGCCAGACCCCCAGAAACCTGGGGTCCTCTAGGCGCAGCGCTCCCCGCTCCGTTCTGGATATAGGTGCGGGTCCCAGCGGTGGGATCCGCACCTATAAGACAATGGGGGCATATCCTAGCGATATGCCCCCATTGTCTAAGATGAGAATACCCCTTTAATAAATATAAGGCAATATAGGTTAGTGATAAGTTGGGAGTGGGTTAGCACTTAGATAAAAGATGTGTTGGTGTGCATGGAAGAAAAAAAAAAGAATGGATGCATAGACTCTCTAGGCTGTCGGTCCAGAAAGACACTGAGGAATGGCAGAAGGAGGGTCAAATTTATGCTTCCTGTCCCTTCCTGGAGGAGGTGGGTCATCTCTTGGTATGCCGTCATGGAGGGTTTGTGAAAAGGAAATTACCGGTAAGTAATATGTTTTTTGTGGGTCCGTGTGACCGTTCTTCAAATGATAGAACTGTGACCTAATCTTGTCCATGTTGTGGATGAGATTAGTATTTTCTATTGAAACGCACAGAAGGTATGTATTTTATGAATCCGTTTTTTGTGGAGCAATATACAGGCGCGGGCGTGTACACGAGGCTTTAGTGTCATACGCAGTGAATTTGCCTTAGTTATTAGTGTTGTGTATAAGGGGGACATCCTTAAGTGAAATACCATAGGTGGGAGCCGTGATTAGGAAGCAGTCACTCGCGGCCTTTAGAAGATTAGACATTACAACATGAATTCTTAATCTGGCCTCTCTACAGCCTTTAACGTTAATTCTGCGTCTTGCTCCTTTCTCTTGACATGTTGTACCTTGAAGGAACTTCGCTGCAGCTTTGTCGATGGAGAATTATTTTCCATTTCCGTTTTGTCATTATACAAGATGAGAAAAGAGCAGAATGAAATTTGGACTGTAGCAACCTTATAAGTCCTGATAATAAGTTGCTTCAGAATGATGGAATTGCTGATTCCTGTTCTCAAGGGGGTCGCACATTACAGTGATGGATCTATCGCCTCTGCTATTGATCTGGCTGAATGACATCTGGTGCCTATTTGTTGTCACGCCCGTAAAACCAGACAACTGTTTTGTTTTTTTTTTTTCTTTCCCACAAAAGCGTCCATGGATAGATTATAGGGTTTCATGTAGGGTCATAAAAATGTCTGATATAATGGCGCACTGGATACCATTCAAATTCAGAAAATGGCGCAATAACCATGAAAGCCCGTAGCTTAATTCCTAAAAAAAAGGAAATATAATGAAGACAATTAAAAGGCTAAAACAACTTATTGAAGAATAACAAAAACAACCGTTTATTTTCATAAAGAATCATCTGTTTTCATCAATTACAGTTTTGAAAACCTTTGACCGTTTTGCAGTCAACTGGGGTTTCCATGAAGAACCTCTACCATCTACAGTATAGGGGACTGGTGGGGGTCCCATTTCTCCACACAGGTCCCCCACCAATCAGCCACAAAACATCCTTTTACCTGGACGGATAATCAGGCCGTTTACCGGGGACGTCTGATTGTATAAACCCTCGTTCCTGATAATTGACCTGTGTAAAAGGTGCCAGAGATCACCTGAAGAACAAGATCGTGGTCATTTGGTGGTCGGGTCTTCCTCCAGCACCGCAAATTGTTTCTGGTCCGTGGATCGGGCTGTGTAAACAGGGGTCTCGCGCACAGGTACAATGATTTTCTATGTAAATGCAGCCCTTATCTCTGCTGATGATCAGTCAATTATCAGGAATGTTTAGAGGCGAATTTATCATTTTTCCCGATTCTTACTATTCTGGCATAAAGAGTCACAGAATCCATGTTTGCAACCTTTTAAATTCCGCTGTGTTCTCGCCACTTTCCCAAAAGGGGACGGGGAGGAGCATAAATGGAGACAGAAAGCTGGAGCAATGAGGGGCCAAACGCAGTTAGAGCAGTGGGGGCGGACTAATGCAGTTAGGGGGGAGGATGCAATTGGAGCAGTGGGGGTGGGGGGAGGTGGATGCAGGTAGAGCAGTGGGGAGGTGGATGCAGGTGGAGCAGTGGGCAGGGGTGGAGCAGGTGGAGCAGGTGGAGGCAGTGGGAGGTGGAGGTGCAGGTGGAGCAGGTGGGTGGGGGAGCAGTGGGTGGGGGGGAGGTGGATGCAGGTGGAGCAGTGGTGGGGGAGTGGGCAGGTGGAGTGGATGCAGGGTGCAGAGCAGTGGGTGGGGGAGGTGGATGCAGGTGGAGCAGTCAGTGGGCAGGTGGAGGAGGTGGAGGTGGAGCAGTGTGGAGCAGGTGGGCAGTGGGGGGGAGGTGGATGCAGGTGGAGCAGTGGGTGGAAGAGCCTGTTACAGACATCTAAAGAGCAGGGCAGGGAACACTCAATAGAGCAGCACTGGCTGTAACCAGAATAAATGAAATAATTGACATGGGTAAGATTATGTGGATTCATCAGGCTGCATTTGATTTCAGTTATTTTTCGATTAATCGCCCCCGGCCCTACCTTACAGTCAAGCAGTCCCCGTTCAGAGGAATGAGAACGTTGCAGAACTTTCAGCTACAAATCATCTGCTGCGTGTGAATATACATCTGCTGACATCTGGTGATTGCACTGGCTAATCCATTAACCCCGTAATACCTTGTGTGACTTTTGTTGTTGTTTTTTCATTGTCACATGTTAAGAGCTGTAACTTCTTTATTTTTCCTTCAATGCCGTTATGTGCTGGTTTGTTTTTTTTGCTGGATGAGCTAAATCTTTGAGCTTTATGATTTTGGCATGTACTGTAATTTATTGATTAGATTTTATTCATTTTTGGATGGATACATAATAAACTTTTTTTTGCATGGTTGTGCAATTAAAGGGGTATTCCCATCTCACAAATGTAGTTTGTATAGTTAGATATAGCCATACCAATATTATTACTAATAGAATGTATTTATATAAAATGTACCGTTTAGAAGATTTTCCTATTTATATTTCCATTGTCCCACACACATCAGTCCGGCTGTTGCCCATAGTTACGGCCACCGGAGCCATGTAGTAGTGGTGGTCAGCTTGCTCTTGTTCAGACCCGCTCTGAGGTAACTGCTGTATTTATTGTGAACACACATTGCATGAGCATGCGGAGACACATCTTAGGGTAATTTCATATCTGCTACCAGTCCAAAACGCAATGGTCAGGATCCGTCTAAAACGCAGACTTTATAAACGGATCCTGCTCCATAGAGATGAATTGATCTTGGAACAGGGTCTGTTTCTCTGCATTTTGGAAGCGCAGACAAAAATGCTACAACCATAAAATGTGTCTCCGCATGCTCATGTAATGTGCGTTCACAATACAGCAGTTACCTCAGAGCGGGTTTGAAAAGGAGCAAGCCGGTCACCATTACTACATGGTCGCAGTGGTCGTAACTAGGGGCAACAGCCGGACTGATGTGTGTGGGACAATGGATATACAAATAGGCAGATCTTCTAAACGGTACATTTTATATAAATACATTCTATTAGTAATAATATTGGTATGGTTATATCTAACTATACAAACTCCATTTGTGAGATGGGAATACCCCTTTAACTTTGCAATAAAAATAACCAGTTTATTCTTTACTTTTTTGGGATAAGGCTTTGACTTCCTAGTAATCTTTTGATCACCAATATTTCAAAGCATTATTGCCTGCCCATGTTAAGCCTCATTCACACGTCAGTGTTTCAAGGACGTGTGCTTTACGTGTTCTCCACGGACAGCACAGGTCCCCATTCATTTTAATGTGTGTATTCAGACATCAGTGTTTTAGCACGGTCCGTGGGTCAGTCAGCACAGATGCATGCTCTATTTTGTCTGTGTTCACGGATCCATCAAGTCCATTATAGTCTATGGTTCCGAGAAAACCACGGACGCAACGCGAATGCCATCCGTGTTTCACGGATCATTAAGAAGAGATGCTTTGAAAATTATTTTTCAGCTGTTCAGTGTCAGTGAAACACGGATAAAACATGGACCCACGGACCCAACCCGGATCCTTCGTGGACAGCTTCACGGATGCCTCACTAACCACCTGCTTACAGATTTGAGCACGGACACAGACATGTGAATGAGGCTTTACAGTGAGGGGTGACGTATTATACCGTGCTTATGGCAGACCAGGGTGCCACTGTTAGGCACCCTCCTGAAGGTGGTTGATGATCTGATAGATGCAGTGGCATAACTACAACTGACTGGGCCCCACCCCCCCAGCAACCACTTTGCAACCCCCACTCTTGTGGCTAGTCAAGATTTAGCTATCATACAAGGCCCAGCAGCCACTACGTCCATTTCCTACAGAGTCACTGTATATACTGTTATTGTATAATACTGCTGAAGGGGCCCTGACTATAAAATCTATTGTCTTTCTCCTGTGGGGGCCCCTGGTGGGTCTGGGCTTTCCCTATTGCTACGCCCCTGGATAGATCGAGCCCACTCCCATTTTCGAACAAACTTTAGCTGCAGTGGTTAATATTGACTGCAGCATCTTAGGGGATAAACTCAGAGATCAGCTTTACTGGTCTCTGAACAGTGCATAGCACTGCTAAAGGCGGCATATCAGAAGAAGTCTCTTGAACAACCATTGTAAAAATACTATATGGTGGTCATTAAGAGGAAAAGGTTTGGTTTACACTATTACCCACAGTTTTATGTAGTGCTGTATTTTAAGCCAAAGCCAGGACTGGATAGAAATGGAAAGAAAATTATAGTGGAAAGACTAATGCATCTAACCTTAAGTTTTATATCCACTCTTGATGTTGGCTTAAAGAGGACCTGTTACACTTCTGACATGTCTGTTTAATAACGTCATCCATTCCCCATGTAATAACAATTCTGGAGCATCTATTCTTATGTCTGTATGTTGTGCCATTCCTTTATTATTATATTATTATAATTATAATTATATTATTATACTAGAAGTTATGAATGAAATGCTATTAGCCTTCAGTAAGGGTACAGAGGGGAGGTAACCAGTTGGAGTGTGTACCTGAAGAGTCTGGACATGGCAGCATTGATTGGATACAGTGAGTCTGTGCAGGTACACACCCAACCTCCCCTCTGTTCCCTTACTGAAGGCTAATAGCAATTCATTCATAACTTCTAGTAGAAATAATAAAGGAATGGCACAACATACAGACATAAGAATAGATGTTCCAGAATTGTTAGTACATGGGGAATGCATGAAGATATTAAAATAGGCATGTCAGGAGTGGTGAAAGGTTCTCTTCAAACAGCAGCAATAATGCAGCAAAACTGAACTAGAAACTCAATAGCGGCTTATTTCTTCTTTTCTATAGCTGTCCTATATAATTTAAAGTACAGGGTCTCTGGGTCATTGGCCTCTTCTAAGGTGAAATTGATTCCAGTCAAGTGCCGTCCAGAGGGTTTTGCATGACTTTGCAGACTGGGATGATATCCTTGTTGATTGGAGTGACCCCCAGACCATCATGTTTCCTCCATCACGCATGATAGATGGTACTCTGCAGTCCAGGGCTGTGGAGTCGGAGTCGTGGAGTTGGAGTCGGTCACCATTTTGGTGGAGTCGAAGTCGGTATAAAATGGACCGACTCCAACTCCTAAAATATATAATGAATTAGTACATTTAGTTCAGTGCAATAAGTGCTGAATATATTTTTATAAGAATTTGTGAAAATGATGAAATGTCCTATAAATGTCTGTTCTATTCCTGATCTAAGCATTTAGGCTTTTAGTTGAGATGACTGTGTGCTGCCCTTTATGTCCAGTGCATGTTCTCTCTGTATGCTTTCCTCTGAGCTCATGTTTGGAGAGGTTAGCTGCTCTCATGGCTTCTATATACTGCTGATGTAAAACACCTAGAGCCTTATGTATGAAAACTGTTTAGGTGTAGAAGTTTCTTTGTTGCCCATAGCAACCAATCAGAGCTCCCCTTTCATTTCATATAGTGCTCTGGAGAAATGAAAGGGGAGCTCTGATTGGTTGCTATGGGCAACAAAAAAAGTCTTAGACCTAGACAGTTTTCATACATGAGACCCAGAGGCGTAGCTACTGGGGGGGGGGGGCAGGGGAGGTGATGTTCCGGGCCCAATACCTCTAGGGGGGCCCAGCAAGGATGGCCTTAGTACAATCAGGCGAATACAAGTGAGCGCTTCCATTATGGAGTCTGATGGCACATAAAGCCGATCTGAGGTCTGATGGGGACATTCTGATGATCTGAGGCCTGATGGGGGCACATTCTGCTGAGAGTCTGATGGGGGCATCTGAGGTCTGATGGGGCACAATATCGCTGATCTGAGGTCTGATGGGGGCACATTAAGCCTATCTGAGGTCTGATGGGGCAGATTAGCCGAATCTGAGGTCTGATGGGGCAGATTAAGCCGATCTGAGGTCTGATGGGGGCAGATTAAGCCGATCTGAGGTCTGATGGGGGCAGATTAAGCCGATCTTGAGGTCTGATGGGGGCAGATTAAGCCATCTGAGGTCTGATGGGGGCAGATTAAGCCGATCTGAGGTCTGATGGGGCAGATTAAGCCGATCTGAGGTCTGATGGGGGCAGATTAAGCCGATCTGAGGTCTGATGGGGGCAGATTAAGCGATCTGAGGTCTGATGGGGGCAGATTAAGCCGATCTGAGGTCTGATGGGGCAGATTAAGCCGATCTGAGGTCTGATGGGGGCAGATTAAGCCGATCTGAGGTCTGATGGGGGCAGATTAAGCCGATCTGAGGTCTGATGGGGGCAGATTAAGCCGATCTGAGGTCTGATGGGAGGCACATTCTGCTGATCTGAGGTCTGATGGGGGCACATTCTGCTGATCTGAGGTCTGATGGGGGCACATTCTGCTGATCTGAGGTCTGATGGGGGCACATTCTGCTGATCTGAGGTCTGATGGGGGCACATTCTGCTGATCTGAGGGGCACTGATCTGAGGGGGGGCACATTCTGCTGATCTGAGGCCTGATGGGGGCACAATATGCTGATCTGAGGTCTGATGGGGGCACATTAAGCCGATCTGAGGTCTGATGGGGGCAAGGGACTGTTAGTTTAGTGATGTACCCTTTTTTACTCCTATTAATCCTATATTTTACTGCATTATGTGGTAGAGTATTTAGAGTAGGGTATGTAGAAAGTCTATTGTACTGTACTTAACAGCATAGATGATCTAGCAGTTTATATAGTCATCTTGCTAATACAGTATTATAACCACAACTAGTAGTATGTGCCTGTGAAGTTGGAAACGTGCGTTTGGGAAGCCAATAAGTGGGGGGCCCACTCAAGTATGTTTCGCCCCCCCATGTGCTGAACCTCTAGCTACGCCTCTGATTAGGCCCTAAGTGAGCTGTACCCAGAGAAGCCTGATAGATTACAAACTGTTTTTGTCATGACTTATCTGTACTATGATTTTATGCAAATTTGTTTAAAGTTATCACTTAAACATGCTCCATGTATGAGGGAGTCGGAGTCGGAGTCAGGGGAAATTGAGGAGTCGGAGTCAGAGTTAGGGCTTTGGCTTACCGACTCCACAGCCCTGCTGCAGTCCTCCAGTATTTTTCTTTGTGCCTCACGTATGTTCTTGAGATCCAAACATCTCAAATTTAAATTTGGATGTGCATAATTATGTTTTTTTTATTTATATTTCACCTAATCTGTGGGGGTTTTTTTTCTCAGTGAAATATTTGCATTTTATTGGCCTGTCTGAGATATGACTTTTTCTCTGACACCTGGCAAGCATGGAGTCACCTCCTCACTGTTGAAGAGGAGACTGGTACTGTATAACAAAGCTGATAGCTGAGCAAATGTGTGGTAGCTGTTTCTCAATCTGAAATGTTCTCATGCGCAGTTGTGCATTGGGGTATCCAGCCTTTCTCTTTTTCCTGGTTAGAGGTAATATGTGGTATTCTTTAAGAGTAGTAGTACGCCCTTTTTGTAAGATCTCAGTTTCTTGGCATACAGTATGTGGTAGTATTGTTACCAGTATGGGAATAGTTTTTTCTAGCTGCTTTCAGCTAGGGCCCTATAGAGAGGTCCTGAGTAGGGAGGAACCTCTCCATGACATACAAATGCCTTCTTAGGCTCTAGGTGGCTCATTCCCGGTGCAAAAAAAAAAATCTATCCATCCATCCTTTTTTTTTTTTTAACCTCCAGAGGATGTGAGTGTTTGGCCCCTTTCACACGAGCGTGACGGATTAGGTCCGGATGCGTTCAGGAAAACTCGCACCATTTTGCAAGCAAGTTCAGTCAGTTTTGCCTGCGATTGCGTTCAGTTGTTCAGTTTTTTCCGCACGTGTGCATTGTGTTTTGATGTGTTTTTCACGCCCGTGATAAAAAACTGAAGGTTTACAAACAACATCTCTTAGCAACCATCACTGAAGCTCCATTCACTTCTATGGGACCAGGGCTGCGTGAAAAACGCAGAATATAGAACATGCTGCGTTTTTTCACGCAAAGCAGAACTGATGCGTAAAAAAAAAAGCGCTCATGTACACAGACCCATTGAAATGAATGGGTCAAGATCCAGTGCAGGTGCTATGCATTCACGTCACGCATCGCACCCGTGCGGAAAACTCGTGTGAAAGGGGCCTTTGTCCTCTTACCAAAAAGGACGTTTCTATAGGTAGGATTTCAGCATTTCCCCTACAGAAGAATTACATTTTTTTTACATTTTTTCCCAGGAACATCTCTGGGTAGCTCTGCCCTCTCAGAAGGGACAATCTGGGCGTCAGTTTCTTCATCTGCGGGTGCGTGGTATCCAGCCGTGTCCCTCACCTTCCCTCCCTGTTTATCCAGAATGTGATAAAGTGTTTAGGTGTGGTCTCCAGTCTCTCAGAAGCCATCCCAGCTATGTGATCAGCATAACTTTGTTATAGTCTTCATGAAGTTACACAATGTTGTTCTTGTCCTTCTGTAGCTGTATAAAGACCACTAATCCCTTGAGGTTTGAATTGGGATGAGCAGACATGAAAGCCTTGGCTGAACTAAAAACACTTTTCAGCAATAATATAGTAAACCTAAAGGCTTTCATCATGGTCCTGAAGAAATCAAATGACTAACATGCATGTTTTAGATGTTCCTGTACTGTATATATCTGTCCGACTCAGAGACTTGTATTGGATAGTAAACAATGAAGCTTTTTATGAAATGACTGCAAGCAGAGATCTTACAATACCAAGGAATTTAGGACTGTTTGAAATACAGAAAGTCAAATCTATGTCTACTGTAAGGAGGTGTAGATTTATGTCCAAAATGTTCCATTTTCTGGCATTCAGCCTAATAAATTTGTCTTAAACATGAAGACCACCCCTTTTCCAATGTTGTTTTCAACTTTTGGTGAATTAAAGGGGTATTCTCATCTTAGACAATGGGGCATATCGCTAGGATATGCCCCCATTGTCTTATAGGTGCGGGTCCCACTGCTGGGACCCGCACCTATATCCAGAACGGAGCGGGGAGCGCTGCGCCTGGAGGACCCCAGGTTTCCGGCGGACCCCAGCTCCCCGCGCCGCTCATAGAAATGAATGGGAGCCGGGCCGTGCATGCGCGGTGCGCTCCCATTCATTTCTATGGAGCCGACGGAAGTAGCCGAGCCAGCGCTCGGCTATTTTCGGCAGCCCCATAGAAATGAATGGAGGGCGGCTGCGCATGCGCAGTGCGCCCTCATTCAGTTCGGGGGCTCCGTTCTGAAAATAGGTGCGGGTCCCAGCGGTGGGACCCGCACCTATAAGACAATGGGGGCATATCCTAGCGATATGCCCCCATTGTCTAAAATGAGAATAACCCTTTAAGTGTGTATATATATATATATATATATATATATATATATATTGTATATGCCCAAACCTGACCTAATACATTAAAATTGTGGGCTAATGCATATTAGAAAATTGCAGAACGTGTCTTTGTACAACCAGCATGCTTTATCTGTGTAAGCATGGGAAAAAATGTTCAGGCCTCATTCACACGTCAGTGTTTGGTCAGTGGTTTCCATCGGGTGCAGATCATCCCTTATGCCCCTTTCACACGAGCGGGAGACTCGCATGTCTCCCGCAACTCATCTACAGGGCTGGACTCCGGCACTGACTGGGATCGCATATGATGCTCTGCGATCCCTGTCCGTGCCGAGTCCAGCCCTGTAGATGCGTTGCGGGAGACATGCGAGTCTCCCGCTCGTGTGAAAGGGGCATTATACTTTTTGGAGGCTCCAATCCTGGATTTGGCTCACAATCACTGATGAAAATCACTGACCGTACACTGACGTGTGAATAAGGCCTAAACTCTTTTTGACTAGTGTTTCTGTTAGTGATGTACAATTTCAAGAAGACGTAAGTGAACCGTTCGGAATTACCTGCATTTCAGCATTGATTAATACAATGTGGTCTGAATGATATCTAATATCACAGTTAGGATGCATTCACATGACCGTATGTATTTTACAGTCCTCAAAATGCAGATCCACCAAAAAATATGGATGACATTGTGTTGCATCTGTTTTTTTTTTTTTTTTTTTGCAGGTCCATTGTAACAATATTTATTCTTGTCCACAAAATGATCCAGAGTTGGCCATGTTCTTTTTTGCGGGGATGCGAAACATGGTGTGCTGTCCACACTTTTTGCAGCCCTATTGAAATAAATGGGTCCACATCCAATCCGCAAAAAATGTGGATCAGATGCGGACAAAAAATATGGTCGTGTGAATGGGGAATTTTAGACAGAAACAGACAGTTGTACTGTTCATATCATAACCATCCAAAATTCACAGACAAAAAGTAAATGAACCTCTCATAATGTCTTCTCCAAGAGTTAATTGAACAGGTGTTTCTGTAAGGTCGCCGTGCCCGTGCTGCGACCGCAACTTACGGTTTGCAATGCACAGGTATCGGCAGCATGAACTCTGTGCTGCGGTGCCAAGCCATTGAAGTACATGTGTCCACAATCCACAAAATACAGCAAAAGATAGGACATTTTACAGATCGCGGACCCATTCAAGTCAATGGGTCTGCATTGGCAGCACGGTGTTCACACCACTGCTGTTTCCGGTCTGCAACACGACACGGCGACCATACAGTCATGTGATTGAGCCCATAAGGAGATAAGATTGAAAGTGTGAGTTTTACAGTAAATAAAGGCACACAAAGCCTGGTTACTGACAACCCGGTAATAGCAAAAGAGTCTACAAACTGCAAAAAACTCTGTTCATGTGTTCACTATTAGAAAAACATTGCATAAGAATGGTGTTCATTCACCACGAAGGAAACCACCGCAGTCCAAATACATGGCAGCCATTTTCAGATCTGCCCGACAGCAATTGAGTATTTCACAATGCTTCTGGGAATATACTGTATTCACAAATTTTAAAAAAGTAAAATTTTTTTAGAACATATTGACAAGTCTTTGTTTGGAAGAAAAGAACACTGCATATCTACACCAAAACCTCATCCCAATTATGAAGCATGGTGGAGGGAGCATCATAGTTGGGGGTTGCTCTGCTGTCTCAGGACCTGGATGCCTTGCAAACATTAAGGAAAAAAATCAATTCTAAAGATATATCACAACTCTTTACAGGAGAATGTGAGGCAGCAGTCCATGACCTCAAGCTGACGAGACATTGGGTAATGTAACAAGACAATGACACAAATCAAACAAGAAAATAGACTAAACAATGGTGGATACAGAAGATTTGTGTCTTGGAATGGCCAAGTTAGAGTATTGACCTTAACCCTCTTGAAACGCTGTGGTATGTACTAAAGAGGACTGTGTATGCAAGGCATCCCAGAAATGTTGATGAGATGAAACACTTTTTCAGATAGAAATGATCAGCTACTGGAAACGTTTGGCGGAGGGAATTGCTTCTAAAGAGGGATCGACAGGTTATTAAAGGGGTTGTCTCACTTCAGGAAGTGGCATTTATCATGTAGATCAAGTTAATACAAGCCACTTACTAACGTATTGTTATTATCCACTATCCATTATTGCTTCCTTTACTGGCTTGACTCATTTTTCCTTCACATTATGCACTGCTCGATTCAATGGTTACGACCACCCTGCAATCCATCTGTGGTGGGCGTGCTTGCACATTGTAGGGAAAAACACTAGCCTATCTGCACTCCAAAGGCAACCAGAGAGAAAAGCGTTTTTTCCTATAGTGTGCAAGCACGACCACCACTGATGGATTGCAGGGTGGTCATAACCATGGAATCGAGCAGTGCATAATGTGAAGGGAAAATGAGTCAAGCCAGTAAAGGACACAATATGGATAATAACAATAGTTTAGTAAGTGGCTTGTATTAACTTTCTCTACATGATAAATGCCACTTGCTGAAATGACACAACCCACAACTCAATCTATCCAATCAGTGCTGCCATTGTCAGTCTGTGCAGGTACACCCTCCCAACTGGTTACCTCCCCTCTGTACCCTTACTGCAGACTTCTAGCAATTCATCCATAACTTCTAGTAGAAATAATAAAGGAATGGCACAACATACAGACATAAGAATAGATGTTCCAGAATTGTTATTACATGAGGAATGCATGAAGAACTTAAACCAGGCATGTCAGGAGCGGTGAGAGATCCTCTTTAAAGGGAACCTGTCATCAACTTTATGCTGACCTAGGGCAGCATAAAATAGTGACAGAAATCCTGATTTCAGTGATGTGTCACTCATGAGCTAAAAGTAAGTAGTTGCCGAGAACCAGCATCATAATCATTGCAGCCCAGGCCTTGAAAAGAGTCAAATCTACCTGAGAAGAGTCATGGTTATTCATGAATTCCTGGTCTCCCTGCCCACCTGTTGATGACTGACAAGTCTTCTACCTAGTTTTCTCCCTTTCTCTCTAGGAGAGAACTGCCAACCATCAGCGGATGGGCGGGGAGAACAGGAGATTATGAATAACCATGACTCTTCTCAGGTAGATTGCCTGGTCCATTTTGCAGACCTGAATAGCCCTATCTCTTGATGGAAGTGAGAAACATGCAGATTGCACAAGGAAGGCACCTGTATTTTGCAGATCCAATGTTTGTGGACTGAATAGGTCCATAGTGGTGTGCAGGAGGCCTTATATGCCATAACTGAACCCTGTCTATTCTATTCTTATTCACAAAACTCGTGCAGTGCAACAGATTTTGAGGAGCTTATTTGAATGTATGAGACAACTTGGTATGTGACAAATGATTTATGGTACCCGGTATGATAAATAGACCTCTGAACATATGTCAGCGACTGTGCCGCAGATTTTATTATCCTGTGTCAGTTCTTTGCACGGATGTGAATTGTACCTGTCATTTAGTGGCACAGAATATCGAGCTTGGCACTGTACAGTTCTGCCTGGTATTCTCAATGCCGCAGTGCAATCAATCAGTTAGGCACAATTTTAATATGTTTTGTATGTTTAAATTAAAATTGAAGTCTGTATTACTGTGGGCTTTCTTATTTGTTAAACCTCTTAGGCCTCGTTCACGTTCCTGTTTTTCACTGACGTATGTTTTCCGCATTTTCTGCAGACGGCACACATTACCATTGATCTTAATGTGTCTGTTCAGATATCCATAGTTTTTTTAATGACTGTGGGTCAGTGAAAAAAATCTCGGAGGCATGCACTACTTTGGTCTGTGATGTGTCTGTGTGTCCTTGAAAGCCCATCCATGTTTGGTCTGTTTTTCACTGCCCATTGGTAGATGCTCTGGAAGTAAATTTTCAACTGAATAGTGTCCATAAAATACAGATGACACAAAAAGCGCAAAAAACAGACACCAGAACCAAACATGGATCCTTCACGGATGAAACACAAGATAGATATATATTTTTTTTTTTCATGGACGTCAAACGGACACGGAAATGTGAACAAGGCCTTATCCTGAATGTGCATTTGGAGATATGCAAAATAATAAAACAAGTGATCTCGTATCGTAACATTGTAGCATATAACAGTATACATTTTAGGGGTTACACAATTCTGTCCCCATAGGCTTCTCTTTTACGGATTAGAAAGAGAATTGTGTCGGGGTTACTTATCCATGTCACTTCCTGCATACACCCTGAATGACAGACTAGTCACACTGTAGTGTCTCTGATGTGTTTACATAATCCTGCATTCAGTTCCTCAGTATTGTAATTTGAGCTCTTCCCTGTAGGCATATTGTGTTGGTTTATATTATTACGTTGGTGCTTTTTCTGTCCTCTATTCACCAGCTTTCATCTGAATTAGACAGCAGGTGCATCAACAATACGACAGATGCATAGAGTTGAGAGGAGATGATAACTGAAAGAACAAAACACTGATATCCTTGCAAAATTCATTCGACTCATCGGCTCCATGCTTTTACTTTTGTGTCTTTTCCCCTTAGGCTTTATGCATGGCCATGTCTGTATTTCGGTCCTTAAAATATGGATACCTTCAGTGTGCAATACAGACAAGAATAGGACATGAGCAGAAAAATTAATCGGCAAAAAACATTGATGTTTGCACGGCTGCATAGAAGTTAAAGGGGTATTCTCATCTTAGACAATGGGGGCATATCGCTAGGATATGCCCCCATTGTCTTATAGGTGCGGGTCCCACCACTGGGACCCACACCTATATCCAGAACGGAGCGGGGAGCGCTGCGCCTGGAGGACCCCGGGGGTCCGGCCACCACCAGGCACAGCTCCCTGCTGCGCTCGTAGAAATGAATGGGAGCCGTGCCATGCATGCGCGGTGCGCTCCCATTCATTTCTATGGAGCCGACGGAAGTAGCTGGCTCGGCTATTTTCGGCGTCCCCATAGAAATGAATGGAGGGCGGCTGCGCATGCGCAGTGCGCCCTCATTCAGTTCGGGGGCTCCGTTCTGGATATAGGTGCGGGTCCCAGCGCTGGGACCTGCACCTATAAGACAATGGGGGCATATCCTAGCGATATGCCCCCATTGTCTAAAATGAGAATAACCCTTTAATGGTTCATTGTGCATTCCGCAAAAAAAATGCTGCTAGCCCACAAGTGAAAAATACAGCCGTGTGCATGGAGCTTTAATTAAATAGGAACTACATACATTTCCAGATAAAAGGAATTCAGCTTTGGTTTACCTAATTAAAGAGCGGGCTAATTTTAGTTTTTGCTTTATTTTTTTCTGTTGGGACATTCACAGCACAATGTTATTTTATTATATGTTTTATATTTTAATAGTTTGGACATTTTCAGATGCAATACTAATGAGATTTATTTATTTTTATATGTAAAATTATGAAAGGCAGTAATTTAAATTTTTTAGATTTTTCTGTTTTCTTATCTTATTTTAAAAACATTTTTACCATATTTTTTTTTTTAGTCCACTTAATCTTGAATCTGCAATCTTCTGATCAGGCAGTCTGCTATGGCAGGTCCAGGAGTCTTCACAAGGCCCCAGGCTGCTATTGCAACTGATCTGAGACCCCTAATTTCACTGCAGGGACTCCTATCACAGGATAAGGGAGCTCCCTCCTTTTGTCTAACCTCTTGGATGCCACGGTCACTATTCACCTTTGCATCTGAGGGGTTAAATGACCGGGATCAGAGTTATCTCCGATCACAATCACTGCCAGCAAAAGTGTCTGCTATGTTATATAGCCAGCATCCTCTAAATGCAATTGACATAGATATATACATGATATTGTGTTAGGGCTCATGCACATGAGCGCATGTGCCCCGTATCCGTATTGCGGACCACAAACAGCAGGTCCCCAATATACTGCCACTGGCTGCATGCACTCCCAATCACAGATATGCGGACCCATTGACTCGATTGGGTGCACAATTCTAAAGATATACGGAGCGGAAGCTCTAATCGCACCACAAAAAATAGAACGTGTCAGTCTCTTACGGATCCTTGACCTGAATGGCTCTGCATCCACAAATGGCGTGCATTTGGACGGTGCCTGTGCATGTGCCTGGGGCACATGCACTCGTTTGCATGAGCCCTTAAGAGGTTAACTTTACTTTATTTAACATTTTAAAATCTTCATGTTGTGCTTCTTGTAATTCTTGGAAAATAATCTTATTTCTGGTTTCGTTATTTGGGCAATTTATCACAAGTCTTAAAACATGTCAGAATATTTACCTGCTTTAATATTTGTTGTCAGATTTAAAGGTTATGTACACCTATGGGGGTTATTTTTTATTATTGCATTGTGCTTTTGAGCTAAAAATATTTTTTTATTAAAAATGTTGAGCCTCTTTCTCTGTACAGCCTTGAAATTCTCTAGTAGCTGCTCTTTGTTTTTACTGTGTTCCATCAGACAGGCTCCTTGTCTCTGTGTTCCATCAGGCAGGCTCATTATATTTCAGTTCTTATTTTACTGATAAGAATGTGGCTTAAATCAGTGTTTGACCTTTCAGTAATTAGAGATAATGTTTTTTTAGATGACCCGCACAAAGTGAAAGTACTATTCACACAGCTAGACAAACAGTTAAAGGGGTTGTCCAAGTTATGAAAAAAAAATATAGCAGTGTAAATCTGATGGGTAGCAATATATAACTAAGTTCAGCAAGTTTTAGGCAAAAAAAAATCTATTTCCTCATTTCCCTGGTTCTCTTCTGGCCTTTGTTTACATGCAATAACAACAATCTCAGCCCCTCCCCCCTCCCTGCAAAGGCAGTGAATACAAGTGCTGAGTGACATGTCTGCTTGCTGGAATACTCAGCAGCATGCTGTATGTGTAGGACTACAAGTCCCAGCTGTACAATGACACTGCTGATACACACAGGAAATTCTCCCTACCTGTTCTTGTACAAAATTCCTCTATAGCTCCTTGCCCAGCATTTGTCTCCTCTCACTGCTGCAGCTACTATTTGTTGTAAAGCCTTGAGCCCTTGAGTGTGTTCTGGCTCAAGGGGTTAATGTTTTATCTGAAGGAATCCAGGGAGAGAGCAGATAGCAGGAGCCCGGCAAAGAAAGGGGGTGTGGCCAGTGACATCTCGTGTACAGACTGTTATCTGAACTCTGAGGCTTGTACACGAAACATCACAGACCAGGGAGATAAGGTGACATCACAGGTCATGTGACCCTCAGTCAGCTCTGAGAAACCAGCAGCTTTGGAAACACAAAGTATATGGGAAAGTTGTTATACCTGACAAGTTAGAAACATATAAAGAACAAAAAAATAACTCGGACAACCCCTTTAACCCTTTGTGAGAGAGAGGCTGAATATTTTTAATAAAGAGTAGAGATGAGCGAGCAGTGCTCGTTACGAGCACTGTAACGCTCGGGTCCCGGGTGAAATGCCCGCAGGCATTGCGGATCCGTCCTCATCTGCATGTAAGTCAATGAGGACGGATCGTTTGGTATGACACTCATACCAAACGGTTCCGTCCTCACCCGTCTTAAAGTCAGTGGGGACGGAACCGTTCGGTATGAGCAATGCAAAAAAATAATTAACGCAAAACAAGTAAAATCACCAGAGAGGGGGCATGCTTACCTTGACTTCAAGCAAGGAAGCCACTGCCCCCTTGACTTGAAAGGGACCTGAAAGACAGCGCTGATGGCGCTTAAAAGATCGTTTTTTTCACCAAATGAGCCTCAGTTTAACACATCAAACCCATCATTAGGAAAAGACTGGGGGCTACTATAAGGTAATGCTCTCCGTTTTAAATGTGTTGCAGAGAAATTAGAAAAAGGGCAAACACCAGGTGGCGCTATACAGATAGATTTCATTGAATAACTCAGTCCAGGTGCTGGTTTGAAAACTACAGAATATTATTCTTAGGACAACCTCTTTAACCCTAAGTTTTTTTTGTTTTTGTGTTTTCATTTTTCTTCCCTATCTTTCTTGAGCCATTGCTTTTTTATTTTTCCGTTCACATATCCATATGAGGGCTTATTTTTTGTGGTTGTACTTTCTAATGCCACCATTTAATATGGCATACAATGTAGTGGAAAACTGACCTTTGCCCTTCATTCTGTGGGTCAGTACGATGACAATGACACCACATATGTATAGGTTTTTTATGTCTAAATAGTGTAAAAATAAATTAAAACTTTGAGAAATGTTTTTTTACATCACCATATTCTGACCCACATAACTTTTTTATAGTTATATCTACTGAGCTTTGTGGGGGGCTCATTTTTTAATTAATACCATTTTGAAGTGTGTGTGACTTTTTAACTACATTTTATTACATTTTTGGGGGGCGAGAAGCGATGAAAAAATGGTGAATCGTCCATTTTGACCCGTTTTCTGTTGTGCCATTTCCTGTATTGGAAAAATATTTTTATATTTTAATAGTATGGGCATTTTCGGATGTGGCAATTCCCGTGATCTTTATATTTTTGTTACCTATGTGTTTAATTTTTTTTATTCTCTGGAAAAAAGGGTGTGATTTTAAATTTTTATATTTTTTTATATATTTTTAACAGGTTTTTAAAAAAAAACTTTTTAATGGCATTGTAGCTCATGCTTGAGGCTACAAAACTTTTTTTTTTAAATTTCATTTCTGAACCATCATGGTTCTTATAAATCCATGGTAACATGGTAACATAGTCCGAAAAAAGACATCTGTCCATCCAGTTCGGCCTGTTATCCTACAAGTTGATCCAGAGGAAGGCAAAAAACCCCTGTGAGGTAGAAGTCAATTTTCCCCACTAGGGGAAAAAATTCCTTCCCGACTCCAATCAGGTAATCAGAATAACTCCATGGATCAACAACGGGTTCAGAGGAGGGCAACTAAAGTAATAACTGGAATGGGTGGACTACAGTACCCAGAAAGATTATCAAAATTAGGGTTATTCACTTAGAAAAAAGAGGACTGAGGAGAGATCTAATAACTATGTATAAATATATCAGAGGTCAGTACAGAGATCTCTCCCATGATCTGTTTATCCCCAGGACAGGAGGAGGTAAATCTTGTAATTGGGGTATTGACCATTTTTGTGTCCTTGAGGTTTTCATGCTGGTTTTGTGACATTGAACAATTCCCGGCTTATGGTGCTCTATGTGCACAGTTGAGCTTCGATTGGCTATTATGTGCCAAAATATTTGTTGTCTTTGTGATTTTGTGTCCGCTTATTAGTTGTGTTCACTATTTTAAGTATATAGATTAAAAGTTACATTTTATAGAATCTTTGCACTCACCTGACTATGTTAGGATTTGCTCTTGTTTCATGGCCCCGCAGTGTGGGCTTTAGACAGGACTTTACATAAAGGCAGACCCCTCCCCCTCTAAGGTTTTGGCAATCCTTTCTAAACAGACTGTAACCCTGTACGTTAACCGCCCAATCATAGCTATCATCCAGCCATGTCTCAGTTATTCCCACTATGTTGTAGTCCTCCTCACACATCACTAATTCCAGTTCACCAGTTTTATTAGTCAGGCTTCTGGCATTAGTGCACATACAGTTAAGAGGTTTATGTATATTTTTTACCCTACACCTTTCCTTCTGAACTGTTCTAGTTTTTTCCTTCCATTCCTCCCCCAGTTCCATTACCTTGCCCCAGGTCTCTATACTATCTTCCCCTCCTATTATGTAGTTACCCTCCCCCCCCCCAGTCCCTAGTTTAAACACTTCTCCAGCCTTCTAGCCATCTTCTCCCCCAAAACAGCTGCCCCTTCCTCATTGAGGTGCAGCCCATCCCTACGATAGAGCCTGTAGCCGACAGAAAAGTCGTCCCATTTCTCCAGGAACCCAAACCCCTCCTTCCTACACCAGTTCTTGAGCCACTTGTTAACCTAATCACTGCCTAACATTAACGTTTAAAACATTAGCCTTTATTTATTTTATTTTATAAAATCTAAGAGGAACACCTGAGTATACAGGTGTGTTAGGCTTTGAGTAAGTTGTTCCTATCCACGGTGTACAGTTCAATTCAGGTGAACACGTGCCATATGGAGTCACTGAGTCACCAGGCAGTCTGCTTTACTGTCACCATGGACCAACATACAAGGTGAAGTGATGCTATTATCCTCAGATAGGAGGAGACGCCCCTTTTATTGTTAAGGCGTATTTATCCCTAAACCCTAGAAATGTGGTTAAACGTACACCACCAAATCTGCATGGGCGGGAGCACCTAACCGATACTGCACCATATTACCAAGGTGTAAAAGAGCATGAAGAGGTGCCGGAACACAACCGAGATCCTAGAGGGCTGTTCTATTTTGTGTAATGACCCAAAATCCCACCAATCTCTCACTTAACAAGCCCAGGTACCAAACCCTTCAGCTCAGTTACCACCACCACTTGTTAACCTCCCTAATCTCCCACTGCCTTTCTTGTGTGGCTCGTGGTACAGGCAGTATTTCGGAAAACACTACCTTTGAGGTCCTTGCCCTAAGTTTATTATCTAAATCCCTAAAATCATTTTTAAGGACGCTCCACCTACCTCTAACTTTGTCATTGGTTCCGATATAGACCATGACTGCTGGATCTTCTCCAGCCCCTCCCATTAATCTGTCAACCCGATCCGCGATGTGTCGAACTCGAGCGCCAGGAAGACAACACACCGTTCGACGATCACGCTCTTTGTGACAGATTGCCCTCTCTGTACCCCTAATAAATGAGTCTCCCACTACGAGCACCTGTCTGGCCTGCCCTGCTCTCCTGGTCCCCTGCTTACTGGAGCTGACATTCCCCTGACTGGCAGAGGAAGTGTCCGGCTGCAGCAGTGCTCTCCCTGAAGTGGCATCCCCCTCATCTGCCAAACTTGTAAACTTGTTGGGGTGTGTCAGATCAGGGCTAGCCTCCCTGGCACTTTTCCCTCTAACCCGCTTTCTAACTGTTACCCAGCTAGCTACCTCACTTTCCTGAGCCTCCTTACTACCACCCTCCCTCACATCTACCCCATAAAGTGCTTCCTTAGTGAGCAGCAAACTCTTTTCCAGATACTCAGCGCTTCTTAGTGTTGAAATTCGCCGGTTAGATACACGATGTGCGATTCCAAACGGGCAATTTGCTCACATTTTGAACAAAGGTATGCACCCTTAAAGGGAGTCTGTCACCTCATTTTCACCTATATAACTAACAGCACTGCCCCACAGAAGATTGCAGACACATCCCAGACATACCTGTGTGCACTGTGTGTCTGTATTCCATGTCCAGGAAAAGCACTTTTATTCTGCACGAAAACAGCTCCCAAGTGCCCAGCTGAAAGTGAAACTAAAAACAGCTTTCTCTCCTCACTCGATTTCTAACAGCTATATCTTCTGATATACTGGAATGTCAGCTTTCAAAGAAGGTCAGAACCATTGTTCTATCTGCGACTAATCCCAAGATATGAGCAGCTAAAGCAGCCCTCCCCTCTTCAGTCTGGTTTGCAGCAGCAGCAGAGCCGGGCACTTGGGAGCTGTTTTCCTGCAGAATAAAAGTGCTTTTTCTGAACGAGGTATACACACACACAGTGCACACAGGTATGTCTGAGATGTGTCTGCAATCGTCTATGGGGCACTGCTGTTAGCTATATAGGTGAAAATGAGGTGACAGACTCCCTTTAAACTGATGTTCCAGGACTGCATACATTGGACAGGATGTGCACTGGACTGCGCTGTCAATAATGGAACACATACTAATGGGGATTTTGCAAAAAAAAGAGAAAAAAAAAATACAAAACAGTGATATGGAACCGACTTACTGTAGTCCCATCTTAATGTCCCTGAATCTGAAGTCACGTAATCTAAAGTCACACACTTAATTCAAACACACACTTAAAAATCAAACACGCGAACGCTCACAAACTCGCGTTGTTTCTCTGCTTCTATAAATACAACTCTCAAACCAGTCTGCTTTTTTTCCTCTGGATTCAAAGGGTGAGAGGAGAATTGCTCATTTCTTATGTTGGCATGCTGCCAAAAATAAGAATTGCAGCTTCAATACTCTGGGTATCTTCAGAGAAACCAAGCGTATTTAATTCAATTCATCGGCATCCTCATTGGCTACAGAGGATGCCGGTAAGAAGCCCGGAAGCGGTGCTTCCGGGTTTTTCATTTTTTAGATGCCGTGATCGCACTTGATTACGGAATCTAAAGGCTTTAATGACCACGATCGGCATTACTGCCAGCTGCTGTCATTAGTAGAAAAAGGATTGAAAGGTGGATCACTTTTGATGACGCTGTGCAAGGACTTCTCAATACACCAAAGTTTAAGATGTAGAGGCAGTAATTTATTATAATAAATTACTGCCTCTACATCTTAAACTTTGGTGTATTGAGAAGTCCTTGCACAGCGTCATCAAAAGTGATCCACCTTTCAATCCTTTTTCTACTATACCTTCTGACACCCGAAGTCCGGCGTATACATGAGGATCGCGGCTGCAGTGAAGGAATTACCATCCATTGTGCTGGTCAGTAACAATAACCAGCGAAGCTTTCTATAGTAGTTGTGGCTTCTCGCAACTACAAGGGGTAAGCGCATACTATTGTATTTAACCCCTTATTTGACCTGTTGATATTGCACATGTGGCGCGCCCTATCTTCCTTTATTTTGCATAGCTGCTGTCATTAGCCACGGGTCTCTGCTGTTTGAAACAGTGGAGACCTGCCGGCCATGCACGCACTAGTGGGTGCCATGTTTACCCATCGCTCCAGCACCGTACATATACGGCGCTGGTAGAGATATTGGTTAATAATTGTAAAAAATCTATAAATTTATCCTCAGAAAAAGTTAGAAAAGCTCTAAATGTATATCCTGGAAATGCAGAGAATCATGTGCAAGTCTAAATGGAAATAAAAGAAACATGTATGGAGCTGCTATACTTAATGCTTGCCACGAAAAGGTCACTTGGATATAAATACCTTTTCAGAGATGGCTGCAGCCGGCCTCCGCTATGGAGATTCATATTTACCTGCTGCCTGCAACTCCGGTCCTGTGCAGTGGCTTCCGTGTGTCTGTCTTCTAGTCCGTGGCTTGTTTACTTCCTCTCTGGCATGGGCATAATAATCTGCTCCTCTGCAGCCAATGAGAGGAATTAGTGATGACGTGTCCACAAGAGATACATCAGTACATCGCCTCTAAAGCCAGATAATCATGCCCATGCAGGGACGAATTAAACAAGCGTCACAAGATGGACACACGTGAGCCGACAGCCAGGACCACATCGGCTTGGAGTAGGTACAGTATCTCACAAAAGTGAGTACACCTCTGACATTTTTGTAATTATTTTATTATATCTTTTCATGGGATTACACTTTGAAACAATGTAAAGTAGTCAATGTACAGCTTGTATAACAGTGTAAATTTGGTGTGCCCGCAAAATAACACACAGCTATTAATGTTTAAACTGCTGGCAACAAAAATGAGTACACCCCTAAGTGGCCAAATTGTGTCCAAAGTGTCAATATTTTGTGTGGCCACCATTATTTTCCAGCACTTGGGCATGGAGTTCACTAGAGCTTCACAGGTTGCCACTGGAATCCTCTTCCACTCCTACATGACATCACAAAGCTGGTGGACGTTAGAGACCTTGCTCTCCTCCACCTTCCATTTGAGGATGCCCCACAGAGGCTCAATAGGCTTTAGGTCTGGAGACATGCTTGGCCAGTCCAGCACCTTTACCCTTAGTTTCTTTGGCAAGGCAGTGGTCGTCTTGGAGGTGTGTTTGGGGTCATCTTGTTGGAATAATGCCCTGCAGCCCAGAGGGGAGGGGATCATGCTCTGCTTCAGTATGTCACAGTACATGTTGGCATGCATGGTTCCCTCAATGAACTGTAGATCCCCACAGCCAGCAGCACTAATGCAGCCCCATGTATGTATGAACGGCTCTGTGCTTGGTAAGCTGCGAGAAGGCAACTGCTCTCACAGGAGTGCCACTGCCTTCTCAAACAGCTGATCAGTGGGGGTTCCGGGTGTTGGAAAACCCTTTTAGTAAATTATTGACACAATATTATTAACATTTTTTTTTTTTTAAGCTGGAGTCATAGTCTGTACAAAACTCCCCACTCCACAGCCCTGATGACGGCTAAAATGTGACCAACACAGACATTTACATAGATGTCGTTGCTTTCTTTTCTTCACATTGTAAATGCTACTCCTGCTGTTGGATAAAAATCAAAATGATGAAGTATTATCTGGGCCATAGGGAGCTACATCCCCCTTATTCTGAACATACTGTAACTGCTGTTAGGACACTGGGATGTGTTAAATCTGCTAGAATGCAGAAATGTTGTAGAGTGTATTGTTATTGTAACATGTGAGAAACTTTAATCAAAGGGAATTCGGGTATATTTTATCACCATTGGTTACATAATAAATGTCCAATCTGCTCAATAATAGAATAGAAATTACATAGAAAGAAGAACATACAGTGGTGAATCATGGTGACATTAAATGAACATTTGTATGCTTGGTTCTTGAAAACATATGCTGGTTCTCTTTCCATGGTATAGTAACTACAGGGCCCTCTGCACTCTGTACAGAAGAGGCACTGCGATGTTCACGTTGTGGATGTAACTATAGAAACCGTTTTTCCCCCCTTCTCTTTTTGCAGTTTGTTATATAGGTGGAATGTTGTGAATTGACCATGCTATATATTTAGAAATACTTAGATTTTACTTTACGTCACATTTTACATTGCTTTTTCTTCATTTTGCATTAAGGTTTTATTGTTCTCTAACCTAGACATTAAAGGATTTTGCTAGGATATGCTATCAATGTCAGATAGATGAGGGTCCCAACCCCCGGAGTGAAGGAGAGTGCACCCTGCACTCCCCACTATGCGAGTTCCAAAAAAATGGCTTGGTTATTTCCTACAGTCCCATAGCTGGCTGTGTATGAGCGATGCACTCTCCTTCACGCCGGGGGTGGGAACGTCATCTGTATGACATTGATGGCAATACCCTTTTAATGTCTGTTATATAACAATAAAACCCTAAAGGGGTATTCCAGTTACCATAAATATAACTTATGTTTTAGACTAATTCATCATCA
>ONZH01026235.1:0-44584 GCA_900303285.1 Rhinella marina
CGTCATACACTTATGTATGTGGGGTTCTATAACAATGTAAAAATATGACTGTGAGCCATGAGACTGTGAGCATGAGGCTTTAGGACAGCCATAGACACTAGATACTTTTAGCCTACATGACACTTGTCTAATATTCATAGCTAGAGATGAGCGAGCACTAAAATGCTCGGGTGCTCGTTATTCGAGTCGAACTTTTCCCGATGCTCGGGTGCTCGTTTCGAGTAACGAACCCCATTGAAGTCAATGCGTGACTCGAGCATTTTTTGCAGGGGACCGGGGCTCTGCCTAGGGAAGGCTGGGTGAAAACCTGTAAACCTCAGAAAATGATGGAAACACCACAGAAATGGACAGGAAACAGCAGGGGCAGCATGCATGGATGCCTCTGAGGCTGCTTAATCCCACCATTACCCCAAATTCTCAGGCAACAGCCTGGTGGTTACCCTCATGGCAATTGTGCTCACCCAGATCAAGAAAGGCGAGGCAAATACCCATCACATGTTAGGGAAGCACCCAACTAGGTGCAACGAAGGTCCATCACCGCCTGCAGGTGACACCACTGCGCTCATGCTGGCACTTGCAAGCTGACATCAAGTATCTGTTCTTATCAGTTGCTGTGGCTGTTGGTGGTATAGTGGTGAGCATAGCTGCTTCCCAAGCAGTTGACCCGGGTTCAATTCCTGTCTACTGCAGGAGGCAATTAAAAGAAGATCTAAAAAAAAATCAGTACAATATCTACCTGGGTAAATTGTTTGGAGAGAGGGCCTGTAGGTGGGGTGGGGGGGAAAAGGAGGTTTCGCTGGAAGAGCCAGAGGAGTGCCCCCTGGGCTAGTGTGTGTGGTGGTGACAACAGCCGGAATGGATTTGGAAAAACCGTCGCATCAACCGGTATGGTATCGATTCTTCTCAGTTTAATACCGTATACGTCCCCTATCTTGGGACCTTATATTTCATGGATTTTTCAACCACGGAAAATGGAAAAAGAGCTTGCTCTGGCCAGGGGAGTGTCTTTCCCACTGCAGCTAAGGGGGCGTGTCCATGCTCTGCCTATAACAGGTCAGGAAGGAAATAAAAGAAGAACCAAACAAAAATCTGTACAATCTCTAAGACGTCCCCTATCCGGGTAAATTGTTTGTAGAGAGGGCCTGTAGGTGGGGGGCAGGCTGGGGGAAGGAGGTTTCGCTAGAAGAGCCAGAGGAGTGCCCCCTGGGCTAGCGTGTGTGGTGGTGACAACAGCCAGATGTAGTTAGAATGACGACGCAGGACCCCAACTTAATAATTTAGCATCAACCGGTACAATTGTCAATTATGAGCTCGATCAAGTGTGGCATGACTTATAAATGGATATTGCATGTGGTCACGTACTCCCTGGAACCCCATAGTCACCCCTTCCCTGATGTGCTAGCCCAGAACATTCTCTGCCCCAATTCGCAAGACCTTTTGCTGTTTCCGTGTGCTGACAGTGGGGATTTACCAGTGTTGTCTGAGGAGGTGGTGGACAATGGCGAGACACAGGTGTCGGGGGGTGAGGTAGTTATATGGGAAGCAAGTTACAGTGGGGACTCCTTGGGGGGACTTTCTCATGATGGGACAGATTCAACTTGGGTGGATCAGGCACAGGAACAGATCAATTTTTTTTGTGTTTATTAAACTTTTATTTAGCAAAAATAACCAGAGATATTTATTCGTTATCTTCTCTGCGCAGTCTGGCGTTGGGGTTCGTCACTTTGATGGCGAGCTGTGCCGCTCTCTCCACAATGGTCTTTAGGTTCTTAGATGGAGACGTTGTCGGCGATTTCAGCACAGAAGGACTTGTTGCTCATCAACAGAACCTGGACCTCCTTGACATTGTGGACCAGGAATTTGCGGGTGGACCAGGAATTTGCGGAACCCTGTTGGCAGCATGTGTTTGGTCTTCTACTTGCTACCGTATCCAATGTTGGGCAATATAGATACGCAGGTAATATTATTTTTCACACCTATCCCAAAAATAATAATTCACGCAGTTTGCGCAAATAAAACTGGAAACTGGAATTGGAGAGAGGGCCTGTAGGTGGACCTCCGGAAAAATTGTTTGGAGAGAGGGCCTGTAGGTGGACCTCCGGAAAAATTGTTTGGAGAGAGGGCCTGTAGGTGGACCTCCGGAAAAATTGTTTGGAGAACGAGGAGTAGAGAAGAGGAATCGGATACATAAGTTATTTAAATCTTTAGCTGCTTTCCCCCGGAGAAGATTTGCATTCCGGTGAAATCCAGGCTTTGTTCATTTTAATAAGCGTCAGCCTGTCAGCGCTGTCAGTTGACAGGCGTGTACGCTTATCGGTGATGACGTCACCAGCTGCACTGAATACCCGCTCTGACAGCACACTAGCGGCAGGGCAGGCCAGCACCTCCAAGGCATACAGCGCCAGTTCAGGCCACGTGTCCAGCTTTGAAACCCAGTAGTTGTATGGAGCAGAGTGATCGCTACGGACGTTGGTATGGTCAGCTAGGTACTCCCTCACCATCTTTCTGTACAGCTCCCCCCTACTCTGCCTAGACTGGGGACAGGTGACAGTGTCTTGCTGGGGTGACATAAAAGTGGCAAAGGCCTTGGAGAGCGTTCCCCTGCCAGTGCTGGACAAGCTGCCTGCTCGCCTCCTCTCCCCCGCTACTTGGCCCACAGAACCATGCCCTCTGCTGCTAGCGGCATCAGATGGGAAGAATTGTTTCAGCTTGTGCACCAGGGCCTGTTGATATCTATTCACTCTTATACTCCTTTCCTCTGCAGGGATGAGAGTGGAAAGGTTCTGCTTGTACCGTGGGTCCAGGAGAGTGAACACCCAGTAATCGGTGTTGGAAAAAATTCTTCTAACGCGAGGGTCATGGGATAGGCAGCCTAACATGAAGTCTGCCATGTGCGCCAGAGTCCCAACACGCAAGAATTCCCTCTCCTCACTGGTCTGACTCTCCATTTCCTCCTCCTCCTCCTCCAAGTCCTCCTCTTCTGCCCATACACGCTCAAGAGTTAAGGACTGAGCACTGGTACCCTCTACTGTCTCGCCGACATTCTCCTCCTCTTCCTCCTCATCCTCATCCCCCTCCTCCGATACGCGCTGAGAAACAGACCGGAGGGTGCTCTGGCTATCAAGCGACGTATCTTCCTCCACCGTCTCTTGTGACAAGCGCAAAGCATCCGACTTGATGCTGAGCAGTGAGTTTTTCAACAGGCAAAGCAGCAGGATGGTGAGGCTGATAATGGCGGCATCGCCGCTGACCATCTGTGTTGACTCCTCAAAGTTGCTCAACACCTGGCAGATATCAGACATCCACGTCCACTCCTCATTGTAGACTTGAGGAATCTGACTGACCTGACTACCAGTTCTGGTGGAAGTTGACATCTGGCAGTCTACAATCGCTCTGCGCTGCTGGTAAACTCTGGATAACATGTTTAATGTAGAATTCCATCTCGTGGGCACGTCGCACAACAGTCGGTGAGCGGGCAGTTGTAGGCGGCGCTGCGCTGCCCTGAGAGTGGCAGCATCTATGGTGGACTTGCGGAAATGCGCACAGATGCGGCGCACCTTGGTGAGCAAATCAGACAGATTGGGGTATGTCTTGAGGAACCACTGAACTATGAGATTGAACACGTGGGCCAGGCTTGGCACATGTGTCAGTCTGCCGAGTTGCAGAGCCGCCACCAGGTTACGCCCGTTGTCACACACAACCATGCCTGGCTTGAGGTTCAGCAGTGCCAGCCACACATCGGTCTGCACCGTGATGCCCTGTAACAGCTCTTGGGCGGTGTGCCTTTTGTCACCTAAGCTCAGCAGTTTGAGCACCGCCTGCTGGCGCTTACCCACGGCACTGCTGCTGCGCCTAGAGCTACCGACTGAAGGCACCGTGCCCACGGATGGTAATTCGGTGGAGGAGGAGGAGGGGTCGGAGGAGGAGGCATAGTACGTCTGAGAGACCGTGAACGAGGTAGGCCCCACAATCCTCGGTGTGGGCAGTACATGAGCAGCCCCAGGGTCATTCTCGGTCCCAGCCTCCACCAAGTTAACCCAATGTGCCGTCAGTGAGATATAGTGTCCCTGCCCGGCAGCACTTGTCCACGTGTCCATGGTTAGGTGGACCTTCTCAGAAACAGCGTTGGTCAGGGCACGGATGATGTTCTGTGACACGTGCTGGTGTAGGGCTGGGACGGCACATCGGGAAAAATTGTGGCGGCTGGGGACCGAATACTGAGGGGCAGCCATGAGATTGCGAAAGGCCTCGGTCTCTACCAGCCTATAGGTCAGCATCTCCAGGCTAAGCAATTTGGAGATGTGGACGTTGAGGGCTTGGGCATGTGGGTGGGTGGAACTGTATTTCCTCTTGCGCTCCAGTGTCTGCTGTAAAGACACCTGAACGCTGCACTGGGACACGTTGGTGGACACTGTGGAGGATCGTGGAGGCGAAGGTGTGGTTTTCCGGTGGGAGACGCTCGTTGCCGGGGTCCTGGGCAGGGGGTTGACTAGCAGAGGCAGCAAGTGACGCAGGGGGTTGACTAGCAGAGGCAGCGAGTGACACAGGGGAAGGAGCAGTGGTGTGACCCGCAGGAGGTGGTGAACGGCCTTGGTTCCATTGAGTGGGGTGTTTAGCACTCATATGCCTGCGCATGCTGGTGGTGGTTAGGCTAGTAGTGGTGGCACCCCTGCTGATCCTGGTGTGGCACAGGTTGCACACCACATTCCGTCGGTCATCCTCACTTTCTTTAAAGAACCTCCCAGACTTGCGAACATCTAGGCCTCGCCACGGGAGCTTCACTATGTGAAACAGTTGCTGCTGATGCACCAGCTCTGGCCCTGCTTCTCCCTCTGGCCACACCACTGCCTCTTCCAACCTGTTCTGGTGCAGCACTCGCCTCCGCCTCAGAAGCACTGTCTTCACTCGGCATATCAACCCAGCTCGGGTCAGTCACCTCGTCATCCTCCGATTCCTCAGTCTGCTCCCCCCTCGGAATTCCTCCCCTTACAACAACTTCACCACTGTCTGACAACCGTGTCTCCTCATCGTCCGACAACTCTTTACAAACTTCTTCCACTAAGTCAACATTGTCATCATCATCATCATCATCACCCACAGACTGCGACAGTTGGAAAACTTGGGCATCGGGAAAGAGGTTTTATTTAGTGACGTACAGAAAGTGTCACCTGGACAGAATATACGGTTTGGAGCGAGTGTGCTGAACTGTGACACACAGAAAGGTTACACGCAGCTGTGTGAAATGGATTTGTATCACTCAGCTAAAACAACAAAAAAACTAATTTTTTTTCTATATTTTTTTTTTAGTTTTGTTTTTTTGGGAACGTGACGTGCAGGAACTATCGGAGACCTAATTCACACACTGTTAACGGTGGTTATTTAGACTGCGACCCTGACAAATGTCACACAGAGATTTCTAGTATCAAGCTTTACACGTGACAGGTAGCAAATGACTTGGTTGTATTCGGTGACGTACAGAAAGTGTCACCTGGACAGAATATACGGTTTGGAGTGAGTGTGCTGAACTGTGACACACAGAATGGTTACACGCAGCTGTGTGAAATGGATTTGTATCACTCAGCTAAAACAACAAAAAAACTAATTTTTTTTTCTATATTTTTTTTCTATATTTTTTTTGGAGTTTTGTTTTCTTGGGAACGTGACGTGCAGAAACTATCGTACAGCTGACTGACACCCTACTGAGGGTGGCTATTTAGACTGCGACCCAGACAAATGTCGCACAGAGATTTTTAGGATCAAGCTTTACACGTAACAGTTAGCAAAATGACTTGGTTGTATTCGATGACGTACAGAAAGTGTCACCTGGACAGAAATATACGGTTTGGAGTGAGTGTGCTGAACTGTGACACACAGAAAGGTTACACGCAGCTGTGTGAAATGGATTTGTATCACTCAGCTAAAACAACAAAAAAACTAATTTTTGTTCTATATTTTTTTTCTATATTTTTTTGGGAGTTTTGTTTTTTTGGGAACGTGACGTGCAGAAACTATCGTACAGCTGACTGACACCCTACTGAGGGTGGCTATTTAGACTGCGACCCAGACAAATGTCGCACAGAGATTTTTAAGATCAAGCTTTACACGTGACAGGTAGCAAATTACTTGGTTGTATTCGGTGACGTACAGAAAGTGTCACCTGGACAGAATATACGGTTTGGAGTGAGTGTGCTGAACTGTGACACACAGAAAGGTTAAACGCAGCTGTGTGAAATGGATTTGTATCACTCAGCTAAAACAACAAAAAAACTAATTTTTTTCTATATTTTTTTTTATATTTTTTTTTTAGTTTTTGTTTTTTTGGGAACGTGACGTGCAGGAACTATCGGAGAACTAACTCACACCCTGTTAACGGTGGCTATTTAGACTGCGACCCAGACAAATGTTGCACAGAGATTTTTAGGATCAAGCTTTACACGTGACAGGTAGAAAATGACTTGGTTGTATTCGGTGACGTACAGAAAGTGTCACCTGAACAGAATATACGGTTTGGAGTGAGTGTGCTGAACTGTGACACACAGAAAGGTTACACGCAGCTGTGTGAAATGGATTTGTATCACTCAGCTAAAACAACAAAAAAACTAATTTTTTTTCTATATTTTTTTTCTATATTTTTTTGGAGTTTTGTTTTTTTGGGAACGTGACGTGCAGAAACTATCGTACAGCTGACTGACACCCTACTGAGGGTGGCTATTTAGACTGCGACCCAGACAAATGTCGCACAGAGATTTTTAGGATCAAGCTTTACACGTGACAGTTAGCAAATGACTTGGTTGTATTCGATGACGTACAGAAAGTGTCACCTGGACAGAATATACGGTTTGGAGTGAGTGTGCTGAACTGTGACACACAGAAAGGTTACACGCAGCTGTGTGAAATGGATTTGTATCACTCAGCTAAAACAACAAAAAAACTAATTTTTTTGGTATATTTTCTTTTGGATTTTTGTTTTTTTGGGAATGTGACGTGCAGAAACTATCGTAGAGCTAACTGACACCCTACTGACGGTAGCTATTTAGACTGCGACCCAGACAAATGTCGCACAGAGATTTTTGGGATCAAGCCATACACGTGACAGGCAGCAAATGACTTGGTTGTATTCGGTGACATACAGAAAGTGTCACCTGGACAGAAAATAGTGAGTGTACTGAACTGTGACACACAGAATGGTTCCACACTGCTGTGTGTGCAATGGATTTGTATCACTGAGATATAACATAAAAAATAAAAGGGGGTTATACATGGCGATAGCTGCACTACTAGTGCCAGCCAGCCAAGTGACAAAAAAAAAAAAAAGTCTTCTAGCCCTTAGAAGGGCTGTTGGGTTCTTTGTGGGTGATCCCTGCCTAACAGAGAACTAAATGCAGGCCCTAACACTGTCCCTGAAACGCAGCAGCTCTATCCCTAACGACATCCAGACGGCATCTGAGCCGAGCACCGCGGCCAGTCAGTAGTATATTCCAGGGTCACCTGATCAGGCCAGCCAACCCCTGCTATCGACATGTAAGGGCCCCACGTGATGCTGGGTGTACCGCAGATTCTCCTGGCTTGTGATTGGCTGTGTTTTTAGGCGCCTAAAAAGCACGATGCGGAAGTTGCCATTTCCTCGAGCATGGCAAGATACTCGTCCGAGCAGCGAGCACTTACGAGTACCCTAATACTCGAACGAGCACCAAGCTCGGACGAGCATGCTCGCTCATCTCTATTCATAGCTTTACACTTTCTGCCCAGGGCTTATTTGAAAAAGCTGTCCATGCATGATAAATTAAAGGGAATCTGTCAGCAGTTTTATGGCATCCTTACTAAATTCAGTGTAAACTAGTGACAGATCCCCATAGCGAAATGCTGTGTGACTTTAACTAACCCAGCTGTTTCACTAAAATCTTGAACTGAACAGCTCCAGGCAGGTCAAAAATGAGTCCTGATATTCAAGAACTCCTGCCTCTCCTCACCCACCAACCACTGAGTGAAGTAGATAAGAAACTGTCAGTCAGCTGCAGAAAGACAGGGAGAGCTGGGAGCTTATGAATATGAGGACTCATTGGCATGTTCTGGAGCTGTCAGGACTTAGGAGTTCAGATGAAAAAACAACCTTATCTTTGTGGCATATTCCCACCCATCCATCCTTCCCTGGGAGCTAAGCTGATGCCTCTCCTTATTACAGTAACCATGGACATTCGGTTGGTGTGGTTAGTCCTACAGTCAACGGCTATCTAATGTATATGGCCAGCAGTGGTGTAACTAAAACTGACTGGGTCCTACAGCAAATTTTTGAACAATTCCCCCCACCCCACAGCAACCCCTTCCTCCTGTGCAACCCTCACTCCTGCAGTAAGTCAATATAACGCTCTCAGACCAGGCTAGGCAGCCGTTCTGTCTGTTTCCTGCACGTACAGTATATACTGTATGTCATGTCACTCTTATTGTATTTCAGTCCTCTCCCTGGTCTTGCTCCTTCTAAGTTTGGGCCCCTTAGCAGCTGTTTCCCCGGCTTCCAATATAGCTATATCTTTGATGACCAGCTTAAAGTCTTCAAGAGATACAGCAGTAGCCAGGTCAATTCAATACGCATTCTTGTTAACAGTCCTGATGGACTGGGAACAAAAATATTCATTTCCAGCCAAAAGAAAGTTTTGTTAAATCAAAATATTGTTGGGCATGGAGATATATATATATATATATATATATATATATATATATATATATATATATATACTATAAGATATATATATATATATATATACACGCTTGAGAATTCTTTTGTAGCCATCCTGACTGTGACCTGGGAGGTGCCAGTCATCTGCGTAGCCTGCCCTAGCTAATGTAAACAAGACATGATGATCAGAAAAATACAAAAAAACTGATTGGCTTCTAGTTTGATTGAGAAACAAACTAGGAGAAGGGAGATTGGGCTCTTTATTCTATATAGAATAGAAAAGGAGTTCTTGGATACGATTGGAGGGGCACATTCAGTGTATTTGGATTCCCCTTTTTGGAGGGTGCTGTATTTATTTTCCTTATATACAGTACTTCTTTATTCAATATAGACCCTAAAAAAGGATCCAGTTTAGTAATGGTCACGACATATTTCAATTTACTAGGTAACAGAGCTTTTGCTAAATTCTCTAAAAGCCTCAATGAAATCAAGCAGCATTTTCAGTTTTTCTCTTCACAGTAAGACCTGACAAAGCTGGCTTCTGCCGGTCAAATTCCAAGTACAGTTTAGCAATTTGAGCACACAAATTTAGTTTGGTATTAAGCTAATCACCATTCACCAGCTGAAAAGAAGTCTGCTTCACTGGTGACAATGTGCCATTTCATTACTAAGTGCCAAGACATTGGCTCACATAGCATGCTTATTACAATATTATCTGTGGGAAAAGGCGAGCGTTGCCTGGATAACAAGTGTAGACAGCGGATGAAGCAGCTAGAGAAATAAGCTGTTTTTCCTCAGCAGAGATGTCAAAGAACCCATATGGGTCTATAAAGAATGTTGCAATCATTTTATTAGGTGTTTTATATCATAGAACACTCACCGGCCTCATTGGAAGGTAACATGTGGCAAGCGTGTCTTGAAAAGGGACTCTTGTAAAGCGTTTTGAACGATACTAAAATAACAATGTAGATCTCGAGAAGCAATTGTTTATTGCTTATGAATGTGCTTAGGTCTGAATACTGCAGAGAGACAGTAGGAGACATAATAAAACAATGTTTTATTGGCTTCCCAATACGGGTGCAGTAGCAAAGGCTGGGGTCATAAGCAGCTAAACATCTATGCTACTCAGTCTCTAAAGGTATATGACCATTCTTTGTACTGGAGACCCTCCAGCAAGCCTCCTGCTTGGTAGTAGCAGAGATCGTAGGAGATTGAAAGATATCATAATTGCATAGAGTGCAAGCAAAATAAAGCAGGCAATGGAGAAAGGGATAGCAGAAAACGAGGCAGCACTCCGATAATGTGTCAAAATGAAGGACTCCTTTATTCCCTTTATTCCAAAATGCAATGTAAATGCATTTACCCCTTCCCAACCAGCGCAATACATGTACGGCACTGGCCGGAACTTTAAAGATGGAACATGCTCACAAGCAAGGCGGATGCTATAGCTGCCAGGTGCCTGTTGTTTCATACAGCTAACATCCGCAACTGGTTTGAAGCTACATCTGGAGTCTGTGATGCTGTGGGCTTTCGTTCGCTTGTACATTCCAAATGTTCATCTGGTGATCCCGGGAACAGTGGGCAAATGATTTTAATGCTGATTTTCATATATATATATATATACACAAAAACAACCAGCAGCACAAGTCAACAGTGATTCCACGGGTGCAATCCCTCCAGGCATAGGACAACCAGCCAACAATATAGATTTGCAGGACTGCTCAGACCTTAACTCCCATTACCTCAGCATAACCGAACTCGTCCACTATCTGAAGTAAACACACGGACAACAAATATTCTTTTAATGGTGGGTGATAGGCCACAGCTTTATTAAATTGAAAAACTCAATCACATATATCCACGAGGTCGAAAGCCCTCCAACCCGCGTAGGCGGTGGCCCGAGACGCTCCGTGGTCTAAAATATATAACTGAACCGCCAGCTGTGACTTCAAGTGACAACAAACCCCAGCGACAACCTCAATGAACCCCGTACGAATCGCATACAAAATCCCTAACAAACAACCATAATACAGTAATATACATATATATTTTATTAAACACAGGAGGGCGGGAACAGCTCTTACCAAGATCCCAAGGAAAAAGAGGCCGATCCCTTTAAGGGGGGTCCTTATATTACCAATACCCCATTGCCTTCTGGGACGTCTTCCTAAACCACTCCCCATTAACCCTTAAGCTGCTACCGAAGTGGACATCTATGGGAAAAACACCCTTCCACCTCTCAACTAAACCCGAGCAGTCTGGAGGCTCCCCACTTATACAGCGCGAACCCCAACAAAAACAAGGCAGCACTCCAATAATGTGTCAAAATGAAGGACTCCTTTATACCCAAATGCAATGTTTCGGCCTACACCATGAGGCCTTTCTCAAGCAATGAACAACCAGTGTACAATAAACTTTATATAGGCAAAGTGGGTGTGGCTACTGCAACATGTGATCAAATACTCCATACACACGTGATCAATTAATCAAATTATCATGACATCAGAAATAGTGTAAAAAAATATATAAACAATACCATGTGTAAATATATAATATAGTGACACTCTCGTGCACATCATATAACAACATGAGTGTTGCTCAAATATAAAGAGGGGAATTACCCCATACGTATAAGTGATCTAAAATCAACCTGTTAAAAAATACTAAAATCGCGATCGCAATCGCTCAATACTTAGTGCAAGTAGAATATCCAGATGGGGAATCTCTTGAGTAAACATGAAAATTCAGATAGCGTCTGTGTCCGCGCACTGTGCATGCGTCCATTCAGCGATCACGTGACTCAGCCAAGTCACATGTACGCATCACGTGGGTATTCATCCTAGCATCGGACGTGAGTACCAGCGCTCTTACTTGCATCTGCGCACTGAAGCGCCCATACTGCCCTTACCCAAATGGTGACACTAATATAGAGCAGCGCGTGCGCGCTATCAAGGACCGGCCCATCTGGTGATTGGAAACGCTATACCCCAATATGCAAAAGGCAGCCAAGTAGCTAATTGTAAAGAATCACAATTGTATAGAGGATACATTAGTATTAAAATAGTGCAAACAAGAGATAAACCAGGATTCCACAACAGAATATGTAAACCAGTTAGCCATATAGGCATTAGAAGTGCTGATAAACTAGCATGGGGTCCTGAGGGTCAAGGTTATCACATCCGTGACAACCAAAGACCCGCAGATGCCAAGATGACAAGGAGAACGACACCACTGTATAACAGTCATGTACGGTCACCAGAGCGTGGTCCACAGACCGCAGCACCTCCGTGCTGCACTCCATCAACCACAACAAAGTCACCGACTGACACTACAACCCAGTGCATGGCCAGCACAAAGTGGACTCCTCATTAGACTAAAATCCAAAGGATGTAGACTATCCTACCGGCTGCATATATAAATAAATGGGTATGCGTACCATACACCCTGTCTGTAAGGGTCTCCTTGTGTTATAAACAGAAAAAATAGAAATATAAAAAAGAAGGCACTCCGGTGTTTCCCCATACCGATGGTCTAAAAGGCACTCCAGGAACACCAAAATCTAAAAAGAAGAAAAGAAACTATCGTAAGTATGATATACATTAGTACACCAGTCATAACCCCCCTCAACAGACAAATGAGAACAGAATCCCCCACTGCGGCAAAACAAGATACTTCAAAGAAACACACCTAAATTGAAATCAGCATTGAGACCTCTGGGCTTTAATGAGCCTAATCTGTGTATCCATTCTAGTTCTTTTCTCTTTAATACAAATTCCCTGTCCCCGCCCCTATTTAGTGGGGGAACATGATCTATGATCATAAACCTGAAATCTCTTTCACCATGTCCAGCTTCCACAAAATGTTTAGGGACTGTTTAGGGAATGTTTAGGAAGCGGGGTGGTAAATTGATTAACACTAGTGCGACTCCTACCTCGAGTGGGTATCGTGAGGGCCTATGTGAGACTGCACCAACTTATTTTGTGAAATCTAATCCGTACAATAATTTTCAATAGAGGAATGGAATTGGACCCAGCAAAACCAGATGTGGCAGATGGAGGCAATGCAAATGGTGCAAAAGAAGTATAGAACAGACCACAGCGGGGCAAAGTACAGAGAAAAAGAGCAGCGTGGTAAATATTTCATCTATTTGTTTGACCACAGCACAGACTGAGGTATTGGAGAAGGGGCACACTTTTTGCCCCACCGCGCAAGTTGACTGGTTTAAAATGGAATGTGAATTATTCAAGTTTTTTAGAAACATCAGACTTAAGGTCTGGTTTGCAAATAAAACAGCTGACTTGATGGTGGGCTTAAACTCTGCTTTACTTACTTTGAAAGGGGTAGGTTTAACCAATCCGAGTAAAACTATGCCAGTTATCAACTCACCACCGGTAGAGACTTATATACGGGCAGTTAAGGCAGATATACAAGCCTTGAAAGACGATTGTTCTGGTTCATCTTTGAGACACCCTAATATGACTTCTCTGCAGATGAGGGCATTGAATGAATTAAAGAACAATCAATCCATCACCACTAAGCCTGCCAACAAGGGTGGGGCGGTGGTGGTGATGGACTCTATCAAGTATGAGGCAGAAATTGAGAGGCAACTCTCCAAAAGTGATGTGTATCAACCCACTGAAGTGGACCCAAAATTTAATATTATGAGGTTGTTACATGAAATCTTGGATGGGGCTTTGTCACTTGATGTGATCAATCAGGGGCTATATGATTTTATATGGCGGGAACATCCTAAAACACCTATCATTTACATACTACCCAAGATCCACAAGAGTTTGGTGGATCCTCCGGGCAGACCGATTATCTCTGGTAGGGAATCGTTTTTTTCTAATCCAGCAATTTTTCTCGATAAGGCGTTGCGTAAATATGCTACCCAGACCAGATCATACATCAGAGATACAGGTGACTTCCTATCCAAGATTTCCAATCTGATAATTTGTTAAAGGAAGCTATCAATTAATAATATTTTGTGGAATATTATTAATTAATATTCATAAATAGGCGTAACCGGCTCTCGCTAGCTCCGCCTATTTATTTCCTTTACTGAAGTCCGTTCCCTGCACTATGTGTACTGAACTGTACTATGGCGGCTACACAAAAGACAATGTATACAGTATTTAAATAATAAAAAGATTTATTACAGAATACTAAAAGTCTACAGTCTAATTATTTAGACTATATCTATATATATTTATATTGGAGTATATAAATATATATACATATAGCCACACAACAATACAATAACACAATCTCAGTATACAAAACTCAACTACACTGCACAATCCCACTTAATTCCACCCACAAACTATCTAAACACATACACACTCACACAGAAATACATATAATTACAGCAGTACCCTCCCAAGCCTACTACTAGCTGTCCCTAAAAGTGGTTACTTACAATGCAGGGGTTATAGGGAAATGCAAGGGGTTATCTGCAGTGATAAGGCACTGCAGGGGTCAGGAGTTTGGGGATAATTAGGGGTAACAGGGAGTTCCAGGGGTACTTAGCCAGTCTCTGTTTCTGGAGGGCCTGCTTGGCTTCCTTCCTCTGTGGTGATGAGTCCCCTCTCCTTGTGGTGGTCAAAAAGCTCCTCCTTTCCCTAAAAGCTGGACTATTTATCCCTCATGAGTAGTGGGGGGAAGGTGGCTTTCCATATGGCAGAGGTGTGGATGGCCCATGCTATAAAAACAGGTTTAGCAAGTCACCAACTGCTTGATTGGGGTCTCCACACAAAGGGTCTAGATACCGATCAGGTGTGTTAAACCTTCACAATGCAAGCAATGGAGGCCAACACCCCTGTTCATAGCAAGCCTTGCTGTGAACAGCTGATACCAGAGGTGTGTGACAAAGGGTAGATGATCTTATCAATCCTCTGTCCTTTGATGTGCCTGAGACTGTCATCAGGGCGGCATCTCCCTCCTGCAAGTGCGCTGGTATGTGCCTTCCAGGGGGATGCAGGGTGGAGGGTCAGTTTATATGTATATAGATAAATGCATATAAAACTGGGGCATATATACATTTATCTATATACATTAGGAGCAACTGGGGGCACAATATCATCATATGCATCAGAGGGCACCACATATTGGGGCATATCTGGAGACCCACAGATACATATATAGAAGGCCCATATATAGATATAAATGTATATGCATGCCTCATTAAGGGGGCAGGCATGCATATACATATACACACATACATACCAGCACTTCCTTCTACATAATTCCTGACTCCTGTTATTTTGGCATCGTTTGATGTCACAAGCCTCTACACCTCTATCGATCATGGTACAGGTGTGGGGGCTGTGGCTAAATGTCTGGAGAGGGATAAGGTTCCAGGATCCTGTACGGTGTTTATCCTGATGTTGCTCAATTTGGTTTTGAGTAAGAACTATTTTGTTTTTAAAAATAGGTATTATATTTAACAGCGGGGGACCGCGATGGGGTCCAATGTGGCCCCCACATATGCTAAAATATTTATGGCCCACCTGGAGGAGGAGCACATCTATGTGTCGCACCATTTCAGCCATGTGCTGGGATGGTGGCGATACATTGATGATGTGTTCCTCCTCTGGAATGATACAGTCGAGTCTCTGGGTCTATTCCATCAGTTTTTGAATGGCATGGACCCGGATATTAGATTTATCTTGGTGAGCTCAGAGGAGTCGGTGCAGTTTTTAGACACAGATTGGTTTGCAAAGTGGGAAATACACTGGTTACGGACCTATTCTCGAAACCAACGGATTGCAACAGTTTACTTAGGTTCGAAAGTACACATCCCAGGCCTATGATTGACTCCCTTCCACGTAGTCAATTACTTCGTGTCTCAAGGATTGTATGTGATCCAGTGGTTAGATCAAAGAGGATGGAAGAAATGGCTGAAAAATTTCTACTGAGGGTATATCCCCAAAAACTGGTTAGATGCCATTATAATGACATTGCACAAATTGATAGGTAAAATAAGAAGACCGGCACTCGGATAAATTCTTTGGTGCTTGTTTATTTAATAAAATAAACAATAAACAAGCACCAAAGAATTTATCCGAGTGCCGGTCTTCTTCTTTTACCTGTTTGGAATCGGGCGCCATCCCCAAGACACGTGCACCGGACGCCGAGCTTCCCGTAGTGCCGACCGATAAAAGGGATATTGCACAAATTGATTCACGAGCAGGTTTGGAGACCGTTAGGGGAGATAAGGGGCTACGTATCCCGTTTATCTACACCTATTTGGAACAAAGTCGAGAAATTACAGGGAAATTACAGGGATTGTTCGTAAACATTGGCCAATTTTGACAGTCAGTTTACCAAAAATCCAAGAATTTCAGGCTCCACCCCTTATGTTTTTTAAAAGATCTTATAACCTTAAGAACGTTCTCGTACGGGGAGGGAGGATAGGTTCCACATCTTCCACACAGAGTTACATTGGACGAAGGAGGACAGGTTGTTTCCCCTGTCTGTCATGTGTAAACTGTCAATATATTATCAAAACAGAGTGCTTTACCAGTCCTGTGATGGGGAGGAACCATGATATTAGACATTTTCTTACTTGTAACTCTAACCATGTAATTTATGTGGTGGTATGTCCCTGCGATCTTTGGTATGTGGGTGAAACTACCCTGGATGTTAAAACTAGAATGGTGCAACACCGGTACTCGATAAGGAAAAAGCGGAAGGACCTACCAGTCCCTAAACATTTTGTGGAAGCTGGACATGGTGAAAGAGATTTCAGGTTTATGATCATAGATCATGTTCCCCCACTAAATAGGGGCGGGGACAGGGAATTTGTATTAAAGAGAAAAGAACTAGAATGGATACACAGATTGGGCTCATTAAAGCCCAGAGGTCTCAATGTTGATTTCAATTTAGGTGTGTTTCTTTGAAGTATCTTGTTTTGCCGCAGTGGGGGATTCTGTTCTCATTTGTCTGTTGAGGGGGGTTATGACTGGTGTACTCATGTATATCATACTTACGAGAGTTTCTTTTCTTCTTTTTAGATTTTGGTGTTACTTGAGTGCCTTTTAGACCATCGGTATGGGGAAACACCGGAGTGCCTTCTTTTTTGTATTTCTATTTTATATTTTTCTGTGTATAACACAAGGAGTCCCTTACAGAGGGTGTATGGTACGCATACCCATTTATTTATATATGCAGCCGGTAGGATAGTCTACATCCTTTGGATTTTAGTCTAATGAGGAGTCCTCTTTGTGCTGGCCATGCACTGGGTTGTAGTGTCAGTCGTAGAGATGACCAAATCAATTCGTTGATTCGTTGATTCATAACGAATCTTGGGAATTTTTAGCTGAGAAGCAAATCCGAATATTAGGTGATTTGCTTCGGCTTTGTACGCATTCGCTACGTAGTTTGTCCTATAAATTATACGCTATTGCTACGTATAAGTTACTCTATACGCTGTTGCGTTCAATTCATTAGCGATGCAGACTCCTCCCTGGTAGCTCCGCCCCCTTCTCCAGCGCGCGAGGAAGACGACGCAACTCAGGAAATTAAGATGGCTACACAGCGAGGCCATGACTGGGGAGGCATGGTGTGGGGCACCGACCCCTATGAGGAGAAGGAACCAGAGGAGATCTACGTCTCTCAATATGTCTGGCAGCCTAAGAAGTCGGTTGAGGTGCCCGCTGAGGTGTTCACTCCGCTGGCTGACATGGCGGAGGCGGCAAGAGTTCCCGCTCCGCCACGGAAGGACTACTCCCTTCGGCAAAATTCAATGGTCCCCGAGGCTGTCACCCAGAACGCCCTGACCCTCTGGGAATACAAAAAGTTGAGGAGACGGTGGAAGAATTATACGTAAACCGCCGTTCTGTAAAGCGGCCATATCTTCCGCCCGTCTGCCACAATCTCCACGCAGGGGATTACGTGGAGTATACCCCCATGAAGAGCCTCCAAGGCCCCTTTGCTAATGGGGTGAAACTCCTTAGCAACCAGTTACTCCTGCAGCGCCCCCGGAAGACTGGACTGAGGAGGCCCAGGCCGCAGAAGAGGCTCGGTGTTGAGACCAATGATGGGACTCTGCGATCTGAGGAGAAATCCCAAGCTCAGCTGCAACCCCTGATACCAGATTTGCCACCGCCGCTGATCCTTCATGTGGGACAGATGACCACCAACAGTTTTGTGTACCAGCCATCGGTGGTACAATACCAACTGCCATGGCAGGTGCAGGCCGCACAGTCTGCCGCTCGCGGAAGACCGTTACCAGAGTCCTTACAGCCGGAGATTCTGTCACCTTGTATGCCGGCGGGAGGATCTGGCCACTACAAGGTAATGGGCAAGGCCCAAGTTGCCACGGCCCTTGCCAGTGTGACCGTCCGGTCACTACCAAGACCATCCCTTAGAGGTCGTGGGGGCCTGCTGCCGCAGCCAGTGTGATTTTCCTGAGGCAGGAGCGCCCTCTCATGTCTTTTTGCTCCAGCAGCAGTGAAGAGGACCTGCTGGCCCTTAAGTAAGGAATCGGATCCTGCAGCTTTTATGGGAGCCACAACGTGGACTTAACCTGAAGGGTGAGCACTATTTGGCGTTTGTTTTTATTATTGTTTCCCTGTGTTTGTTCTCACCCAGATGGACATGGATTGTCAGGACTCCCCCCATAAAAAAAAAAGTTTTAACCAAGTTGCGCATACGTGCGCCTCATCCCTTTTTTCCCCCTTTTCAGGTTATTGGGGAGCCCCTTGAAAGAGAATTTTTTAAGGAACCATACTGCTATTTTTTTACCCATTTGGATTACAATTTTACCTATGTGGATTACAAATTGCAACTGAGTTTGGGACTCTGTTCCAGTTCTATGACAAGCATCAGAAGAAAAGAGACTTAAACGTGTCCGTGAGCATACTAGGTAGATGATATTTAAAATGTTTACATTATACCTATAATGTATTTGCACTATATTGCTTGCACTGGATTGTTTGCACTAATGTTTTTACCTTTCAGCAACGCTTTCAAGTATGTTGCCCATTGTGTGTATTTCTTTACAGGTACCGCAATGTGTCCTCATATTCACTTTATTGTATGGTGGATGGTTGTACTATGCACTTAGCCGAATAGACAGCAGATTACTTGTTCTACCTCAAATATACATACTGCCTCTGAGGGCGATTTCAGATCTGACCATTTAAGATGGATCTGGCCCAGGGTCCGCAAGGTGTCGAAACGATGGCGCAAGCCTCGGATCACCTGCTGGATCACCTCCTTTTTATGCTGGTTTGGGTGGAGGTGTGTGCCATCGTAAATCGTAATCCTGGCGGTCCATCAGCCGGACTATGTATTTCAGCTGTGCAGCAGAGCTAAATGATGAGGATCATCTGGATGCCATTTTCGAATATTCGCTCTGCCTCTGAGGAGTGCACGCCGCGGCCTCTCGTCGTATGTGCCTGCATATTACGTAACCACGTAGACAATAGTACGCTGAGGATTCGTAAGCTATTTGTACGCTCATGCGTATGTCTTCTAAGAAGTTGCATACATTTTTTAAATGAACGTTCGTTATTAGTGCGCGAATGTTCGCTAATTGCACTTAATAACGTATATTTTGTACGCAAATACAACGAATCTATTCGTCGAATATACGAATCTTAGGAAAAGTTCGGCGAATGTTCGGCAAATAATTTTTTGAATGATTCGCTCATCTCTAGTCAGTTGGTGACTTTGTTGTGGTTGATGGAGTGCAGCACGGAGGTGTCTGTGGACCACGCTCTGGTGACCGTACATGACTGTTAAACAGTGGTGTCGTTCTCCTTGTCATCTTGGCATCTGCAGGTCTTTGGTTGTCACGGATGTGATAACCTTGACCCTCAGGACCCCATGCTGGTTTATCAGCACTTCTAATGCCTAAAGTTTATTGTACACTGGTTGTTCATTGCTTGAGAAAGGCCTCATGGAGTAGGCCGAAATGTTGCATTTGGGAATAAAGGAGTCCTTCAGTTTGACACATTATCGGAGTGCTGTCTCGTTTTCTGCAAATCTACATTGTTGGCTGGTTGTCCTATGCTTGGAGGGATTGCACCCGTGGAATCACTGTTGACTTGTGCTGCTGGTTGTTTTTGTATTTATGTATATATATACTGTATATATATATATATATATATATATATATATATATATATGTGAAAATCAGCATTAAAATTATTTGCCCACTGTTCCTGGGATCACCAGATGAACATTTGGAATGTACAAGCGAACGAAAGCCCACAGCATCACAGACTCAGACCCAGATATGTCTTTATTCATAAATGTCTAGGAGGAATAATAGAGGAATGGTACTACATAGTGTCATAGGAATAAATGCTCCAGAATTGTCATATCATTTGTTTCCTGCATAGTTTGTGGTCAGCAGTGCAGTTGTGCATGCAAAAAGCAGAAGAGGTCCTATAGTGAGCTCGCCCTAGTGGTTGCCGCAGGAAACTGGATTTTTATTTATTTAATTATTTATTCATTTTCGTTTTACTCTGGCTGGAGGAAAATTCAGAGTTCCATATAACAAAATCACAGCGCCCACCCCTCATAAAAATATATCTGCAACTTTTGGGTGGAAATCTGCCGGACCTTGTCAGTTTACCACTGGGGACTAGTAGTTGAACTTTTGGTTCTACTTGTCCCTCCACCCCTGGTTACTGCCTTGCTTACAGTGAACTTGTAGAAAATTGTACTGTTTTTTGACATCTTCATCTCACCTTTGACCCACCGATTTGATCTATGTATGCTCTTACATGAAAATGCGAAATGTTGTGTTATGTAAAATAGTTGGGGGAAAGAAATGTTATTACTTTAAATTGCCTGAGTGTGGTCGATAAATCATTTCAACTGATGTCTTCATATTAGAAGAAGATTTCTCTGCCATATTTTTGGCTTCCTTTCTTGTTCTCGGTAGCTTAATGACAGCTGAATAATGTTCTGCTATCATCCATTCTTGTAAAATGAATAAAACGATAATCCAGCTTGAATGTGACACTAACAAGATAGATTTCCCCTACAGTATGCATTGTGTCCATGCCTTTTATTTCTACATAACTGTGCATTGTGTCGAGGCTTTTTTCTCTCCTTGAAGTCCATATGGTGTCAATATATTGCATACAAGTCTGCATCGTCACTTTATGCTTATTTTCCCCTGTGTGAAGTTATTCCCTCTGAATTCTCAATCTAATTGCCCCCCTCCCCCAACCCTACTGTAAAATACATATGAGGATGGATATTAGATGAATCACTACAAGTCATACAGGATAATACAGCACCGCATACCTCTGATATCTCTTTTGATGTAGATATTCTTATTATTCATCTTCTCCATTTGGAGATCAGACCAACTTCTTTCATCTGCATCTTGTCTCTGCAGTTTGGCATTCAGACATCTTAGGTTCCTCGTTTTTCCATCATCTTCTTCCTCCTGGTGCCCCAACATTTTTGTCCTGTAGCTACCCCTAATACTGTGCCCACTATGCTCCCCAATGGCCCAGATATTATACTACAGATACTGTATAACATTGCCATACAGATAGTCCCATTAGTAATAGTGGTACCAGACTGCCCTTCATAGTAATAATGCCTCTACAGTACTTTAAATAGCAAGAATACACCCCAAAAGTGCCCCATTAGTAGTAATGCCCTCCATATTGGGCCCAATAATAATTCCCCTGCACTACTCCCAGTGTTACTAATGCCCCCTTAGGGCCCCTAATATAAATAAGGCCTCCTCTTGTGCCCAGCAGTAACAAGGCCCATCTATAAGGCAACCCTCTAGAGCCCACAGTAGTTATAATGACACCTATAGTGGCCCCAGTATTTTTATGCCCCCTGTATTAGCTCCAAGTATTTATAAAGTCCCACTGCAGTGTCCCCTGTAGTTATAATGACTCCATGCAGTGCTCCAGCCTGTATGCAATGCCCCCTGTAGTGCTTTGGCCCGTATTATAATTAGGCTTCAGTGAATAGCGCTTCGGATCATAGATCAAGGATTAAAATGTATTGCCTCCTTGGAGGCAAAATTAGTTTCACACAAAGTCGCACAAGACTTCAGTGAATGAATTTGTTACTCATTTCTAAATTTTTTAAAACATTTAAAAATAAAAATCTAAAATTGGGTTCGGTTATTGGCTGGAACCTTGGTACCAAACCCCACTTCGAATTACAACTTTTGCCTCCATGGAGGTCTCCATACAGCATTAAAACAAAGTGTTCAAATGAATCGACTTTGGATCTATAATCTGAAGCTCGATTCACTCAACACTAATTATAATGCTCATCCATGTGTAATTACAGTATATATAAAGTCCCCTTGTAGTGCTAGTATGTATAATGCTCCGACTCACAGGTTCCCCATAATTTAATGCCCCCCTGTCATGGTAGTATATTAATTGCGCTAATTCCCCTTAGTACAATGACCCCTTAGTGGTAGTATATATAATGCTCTCCTCTCTTCAAGCCCCCTTGTAGTATAATTCCCCCTGTACTGGTAGCATATATAATGCCCCCCCCCCATAGTCTGCCATAGTATAATGTCCCCTGTAGTGGTAGTATATATACTGCTCCCCCCATAGTCCCCCATAGTATAATGGCCCCTGTAGCCGTAGTATATATAATGGTATAATGAGTGTAGACAAAACTCCCCCCCCCATTCTTGCACAACCCCTTTAAGGATATATTTCTGCTGATTTGGGACTTCTACCATTTAGACAGAGGTTGAAGTGGGCACAAAAAGTGTCTCATTTAATGGTAAGCCATCATTAGTAATGCCAAAGTGACAGCATAATCTATGGATAGGGGTAAACAGATGACTGCTGGTTATCACATGTTATATATGATTTTTTTAGGTTTTCTTTTAAAAAGTTCAAAAATGCCTGCCAGTGTGCATACCTAATCTTTTTGTGCGTCTCTAGTTCTTCCTTTATATATTATTTTTCTAGTTATTTTCTTTATGGTCATGAACAGTACATATACAAAGACAGTAGTAAGGGTATACCACATGGGATGGGTGCCCCTTGGGCTTTTTAAGGGTAAATAGGTATGTCTAAAACAAAACATGGAACAAGGAAGGTTAATTATTTTGCAGCAGTTAATATCACCAGTTTTTTTATCTTTAGTTTGTTTCAATCTTCTATTGTCCTACTTTGATCTTCAATGACACAATGTTCCAAGTCTTAAAACTAAATGTATATATATTTTTTCTAATAAACAGTTGTAATACACTGGCAGTCTGTCCCTATTGTTCAATCACCATGCATTAACCTTTGATGGATGGAGGTAAATTTCCTTCAAAGATTGACTTCATGGACACATACAGGACGTGCTGTGTGTGATGATATCCTGTCACTGTTTGAAATGGGGATTACCAAATGGATTAAGATCCCGGACGCAGAAACACCTGAGAAATCCTTAGGGTTCATTTTATCCTCTTCTCCCTTTCATGTATATGCCTAGGTGGGGTCGTAATTCTTTCTCATGCTGACAAGTAATTTTTCTTGGGTTTCCTTCTTGAAACTGACTTCTTATGGATTATAAAATGATCCTCTAAACCTGTTGTTAGTTATTGACTCTGCTGCATACTTCCCCTATTTCTGTGTTTTTCTCATTTTCAGTGCTTATAGTTCCATTTTAAGTAAAACACAACATGCTAAAAGCGGATACAATGATATAGTACTAGAATTATTTTTAAAAATCTAATACTTGATAGCATGAATAAATGCCAACTGATATAGTAAAGGGGTTGTCCTATTGTGACAACTCCTGTCCATATGCCGCCATTAGGTTTTGCCAATCTGTGGAAATACAACCCTTTAACAAGATGAATAGTAACAACCCGTTGTCAATTTGTTCATGATTTCTAGGAGAGATAACAGAAATAACACAATATAGAGAGACAGTCATGAAAAAAAGCAAAGTACCACCTTAAGCATCAATAACTTGAAGTAATAATTTCTGTGTGACTTTATCAGTCTCTCACATCGTTCTGGAGGAATTCTGGCCCACAACTTCTTCTTCATAAAGTTGTTTTAGTTCATTGAAGTTTGTGGACATTCATTCATGTACAATTCCCTTAAATAGGACCTTTCATGGGTCCTGACACTGTAAACGAAGTACAAAGTTATGAAGGGCATGCACAGTGGAGGTCAGGGCACTTACTATTTTTTGCGGGCGCCGCTCCATTCGCCCGTTGTGCCCATGTAACATTGTGGCGCGCGCTATGCTAATGCATAGCATCGGAACAGGGAGGAGGAGACGCCAGGGTTTCTCAATGGGCATCTCCTTCTCCCTGGCTGTAGCGCTGTCCAATCGCAGCGGAGAGCGTCACAGCCAGGGAGAAGGTTTCCACAGAAGTAAGTGCCCTGACCTCCACTGTACATGCCCTTCATAACTTTGTACTTCGTTTATAGTGTCAGGACCCATGAAAGATCCTTTTTAAGGTCCCGCCACAGCATTTAAATTGGGTTGAGATATGGACTTTGACTGGGCCATTGCAACACCGAGATTCCTTTTTTTCAGCAATTCTGTTGCAGATTTGCTGGTGTAATCATTGCCCTATCCTGTTGGCTGAACCTATTTCAGCCAGTCTTTAGCTGTTGGGTAGATGGCCTCACATTTGACTCTAGAATGCTTTGGTATACAGAGGAGTTCATGGTCAACTCAATGAAGGTGCCCTGTAGATCCACTACAAGATTATCCCACCTTCACCACTGTGCTTGACAATCTGGTATGAAGTGTTTGCTGGGGGGTCCACTCCTGGGAAGATTCTCAGTTGACTTGAATGTTTTCCACTTATAGAATGATGGACTTCAAATTGTTTGAAAATGGCCTTTTAACACTTCCTAGACTGATGGGCAGCAACAGTTGCTTCTCATTATTTCATTGTGTGTTTCCTGATTATTACTAGCAGCAAGGAAGTTATAGAAAAGGTTGGAAAGAACAAGGTTAACCCCCCTGTTCTTCTCCTCTTGGTCGGAGTGGGCTGGTCCAGTTTCCTGCCAAGGGAGGGGAGTTCCGGTGTTGCTACAGAGGAAAAGGCGCAGACTGCAATTCTCCTACAGAGAATTCTCTGGAGAAAACCATTACTAAATTTATTTAAGTAAAACCTTGAGAAGATAAAGACAGAAGACAGCTATATTCAGCTTCTACAGACCCCATTGTGAAGTGAGGGAATATGGCTAAAGACACCCTCATCACCAAATAACCACTAAGCTAGTAATGTCTAAGTGCCGCCAACCAACCTGCCTCAATATCCTTGCTGGTGCCATAGAGCCTAAAGCCTTCTGCTATTGTTTTTTATTTTCAAATTCTTCATTGCAGAAGTGTCCACTATGTGCTGAAGATGGCGGGAAGATCACCCAGCTTGGAAAAATCACCCCCACCACTATCTCCAGTGACCGAGATACAAGTGGAAGTTTTAGTGCTATTCAAGCCACAAGTTGGCCCGAGAGGAACCAGGGTCATGGCTCCCCTCGCTCCCCGGGGAAGAGGCTGCCGACCTGCCACATCACCATCTCGCCCATGTAATTCATCATATAACAGTGCAGCTGCCCATGCCTGGCACGCTGGCCAGGTCTATGCCCCGGACATCCAATCCAGGGGACCATGGAATCTTCTTAGTGGCTGTGGATATAAAAGGCCTGATTACCTCTCCAGGTGGATTTAACCATGCCACCGGAGCCGGTAACAAGAGACACTTCTGCCTTTGATCGGCTGCTGCCATCAGTCTACGCCCTAGGAGCAAGGCACACTATAATTGTCCAGTGATCTCCATTTCCACTGGGTTGGGGCATTCCTATGCTCTGCCTTTACAAAGCCTAGAGGACCTGAACTGGGTGCCAAGTGGGCTCGACTCACTGCTTCCCTCTCTCTGTGAGGGTAAAGTTCTGGATTCTGTTTTGCTGGTCACAGATACCAATTTTGCAGTTCCAGTTGCCAAAGGGAGGAGGTTGCCAAAGGACCATCCAAGGAGCTCCTGCCAGAGATACAGCCATCCAGGATATCCCAGCATGCATGATCTGCAACCAGGATCCAGAAGGACAATCCAGGCCTGACGTTAAAGCTGGAAGACCTAGCAGCCCGACGAGATTCAGGAGGGTGAGATATATGAGTCTGGTACCTCTTTGTCTGTTTCAATGTTTGGATCTTACATGGCCACTCTCCTGCCTCTTACCTATAAAAGGGACTCCCTTCAACTATTTCAAGTTGGAGCCTATTGTGCCTTACTTTCTGAAGTTAAGCAAAAAGTCATGTACCTCAAGGAAAGGACACAAATGCTATCTACACTCCTTGAGATGTTTTTATAATGTTATAAGTCAGCACCCAAGAAAGAGAATCAAATGAGTACCTGACCTCCTTGTGACCCTAATCTAAAGTTCTATTGCCCCACTTGTGGATTCCCAAGGACTCTGATTCATAAGAGCCCCATATGTGGAGACTGTGTTTCATTACTCTAGGATAGCTAGCATCCCTCCTTGGCACTATCATGGACTTCTCCTTTGGACTCTAGCCTTTTATGCCCCCCTGGTAGTCCAAATTGTTAATCTAGGCAATTTTTATGTATGAGCACTTATGTCCTTTACCTGATCTCTTTACAGCAATGGGAGGGAGGAGGTCAGTGAGAAATGTGACCTTGGAAATCTGATGCAGAACTAGCAGGAGGAGACCACAAGCACAACCTGAAGAGGGATTGCTTTTCACCATGGGGGTATGTAGACCTGGGGGTAATACAAATTGTTTATTGTTACTACACCTGCTTGACGCTGCAGTTGCAATGACAAGCAGAAAGACAGTGAAGAGAAGGCAGCGTTTGTATGAGCACTGCGGACTCTTTAAACAGCTGTATGGAGGAGATGCCACAAGTCAGCCCCCTGCCGATCTCATATTGATGATCTATCCTGAGGACAATGCAAGCGGACAACCCCTTTAATTTCTATGAAAGCAGTATGGGAGTATTTAATTTTTCAAATACAGCTGCATTCTGCATTTTGGCCTAGTTTTTGTTAAATAATGACAGTGTAATTAGTCATGTGTTGTTCATCATAGGTTGTAGTTACCTCATTTTAGGACCTTCTAGGGACTAGATCCCTTTTTATTATGCCCTGATATGAAAAACCATAGAATTCAAAGAGGGTGCACTTTGTTTTTCTCATGACTGTGTATGAAAAGATGTTCCAGAATTGTTATTTCTTTGGAAATTCAAGTATTTACTAAAGTACACATATCATGAGAGATGATTCTTTTTTAGTCCCCTTCACGAGTGTTAAGGTCCAAGACCTTTTATCTTAATTGCTTTAGAAAGCACTAGACAGAAAGAGGAGTGGGGGCCATGAAATTAAAACCTCCTATAGACATCTTTAACTGCAGTATTACAGAATTGATAGGTTGAGGTCACGGACCATTGGTTGAGTGGTTAAGCGGCACATTTGCCATTTTCTTTTTGTTGCCTCAAATGAGATTTGTTCACTTATATTACCAGTGTTCTACATGACCTGCACCAGTGCAGAGGACACAATGTAACCCCTTCCAGACTTTTTGTTTTTGTGTTTTTTTTCTCCCTCCCATATTTGAAGAGCTATATCTTTTTTTAATTTTCCATTGACATAAGGGTAGGAAAACTGGGCAAAAAAAAGCGTGAGGTGAAACTGAAAAACAAACAGACCAACGACAATTCTGCTTCATACAAACCCTGTGCACAATGGATGTCCAGTTGCATCTAGGTGTGCAGAGGGGTTAAAGATGGTTTTAACATTTACCTGTGTTTTTGTGGTTTTTTGCAACAGTTTTTGCGCCTGTTTTTGTCCTAGACACTGCGGTCAGATGCTACTTTAAAAACTATGCTATAATATTTGTAAATTTACTTTAAATATTATATTACAGTATTAGTGCCAGGAAAATGCCTACAAAATATAAAAAAGCCATTAAAACGTATATTATAAAGCAGCATTAAAACACTTGAAGTGTAGGGTGTTTTTTTTACATGCATTTTAAACTACAGGAAAAATGATTCTGGAGAAGCCCTTTTAACAAATGAAATAAACCACTTCTCCTGTTGGATTCAATCCCAGTTATAGAAAAAAATTGCAAACATGAGTGCCAAATGCAAATGTGATGTATGACAATAACGAATATTCAAAGCCCCATGAAGACGTCTGTTTTTATGATGCATGTTATCCTGATCCTGCATGTGTGGCCATAGTCTGCCACCATGCAACAGTCCCGTACTACACCTGTGCCTATGATTTTAGGAACATTTAGCTTCATGGATTGCAAGCCAGGTCACAGAGGTACTGCCAGCACATGGAGTGCCTATAGGGTTTTAATACAGACTTTCCATTTGCTGCCGTCCGTTCACAGGGCATTCCTGTGTACATAGCCGTCTGCTGTCTGCTTTCATTCCAGGCACAAATGGTAAGGTGTATCTGTTGTTTCAGCTTTATGGCAACATTACATTTGCCGACTGGCGTTGCACCCCTTTCGTATATGCAGTTGAGCTCTGCACTCCATTCGCCCCCATATTCCTTTGCTAAAAACAGCAAAAAATGACCACCTCAAAGTGCCACTTCATGGCTGATGTTCTATTGACAGAGCAGTGCTGAGAAACTGGTACAACACCTGGATCAAAACATCAGTGACATCAATGACTCTGTCAATGATGTCAATTACTAAGTTGTCGTTTGAGGGCAGTGGGCTGATTGGAAAAAAGTCTCATCCCAGAATACCCCTTTGAGACTGGTCACTGGTTCCTGCAATGTGAATCATGATTCACCCTTAATTTCATGGCCACATAGATTTGTAGTTATAAAGTTATAAAGCATCTAAGACTTTCCTATGATATTACATTTCTTTAAAGGCACTAAACGCTAAAAACCGTCTACTTAGATGTTTTAGCTTGAAATATATCAAACATAATAGGAAATTTTATGACAAACTAAAGGTGGACCTGTCAGCAGGGTTAACCCTGTTAAACAAGACATACTGCCTGGTAGGGTCGATCCTGCTGATTAAACCGACACCTGGATGCTGAAAATCCATTTTGCTGTACCAGCGAAAACAAATTTTTCTTCAATATGTAAATTACAGCTTTTCTGTTTCCCTCTTCCCTTGACTGTTAGGGCCAGACATCAATGTTGCCCTGCAATAGCCAGCTGGCACCAAGTGCCCCAGTTTTGGCGCATGCGCAGCGTATCTGCTTTAGCTAAGCAGATGCTTACTGTGCTTTCACTAAAAACAGAGACACTGGAGCTAGGGCCTGCCCATCAGTGCACTGGATCCGAATTTACTTATAGACGAAGACTCTGCTGAAAGGGATTTTCGCCATCTAGGTATCAGTTTAACCCTTTCAGCCCTGGAGGATTTTTCATTTTTGTGTAGATATCGAGGCTTGGCTTTTGTGGGACAATAATGAAAAAAAATAAACACTTTGGTAAAAAAGATTTTTTTCTTTTCATTGACATATTCTAACCCCCATAACTCTTTTTTTACAGTTACATTTACGAATCTGTGTGTGGAATAATTTTTTGTAGGATGAGCTGTAGTTTTTATTGATACCATTGTGAGTGTATTTGACTTTTTAATAACTTTGTTTCGCTTTATGGCGTTCACTGTATGAGATAAAGATGTTTATATTATATTTTAATTATTTTCGGTATTTTGGGACTCGGTGATGCCTATTATGCTTATTTTTATATATTTTTTTTATTTTTATTATGGGGAAAAGGGGTCATTTAAATTTTTATATTTTTAATTTTTTCATACTTTTAAAAACTTTTATTTAGCTTTTTGATAACTTTTTTAATTGACTATAAGAAGCAACGATTAGATGGCTTCTCGCCTACATTGCAATGAATTACCATTGCAATTCATTGCATATTCGTTATGTTCTCATGGAGCCCTGCCACCTGCAGAGCTCCATAGGAACTACAAGCGCAATAGCATGAGTTTCTTCAGAAAGACCCATGCTACCACAAACTATGGACATTATACCCCAGGAGTGCAGAGCTCCACAGGAGATCTGCCTCAGATGCCATCTTCACAATTGACCAGGCTATCTGAGGGGTTAAATATCTGCGATCGTCATTATTGCTGATTGCTGGGTGTCTGCTATTTAAAACAACAGAAACCCAGTGACATGTACAGAAACATGTACAGCAGTTGGGAAGGGGTTAATCAGTAGGATAAACCCTACCCAGCAATATTCCTGGATAAATAGGTTTACTTCTGCTGACAGATGATATTTTCCTATTCAACATCTGATTCCTACAGTATCCACTGAAAAGCAAAATCTGCTTTACTCAAGTCTAGGATCTATTCCTGCAGCAGTTTTTCTCCATGACTCTGTCTGGTTCTTTAAACAAATTACGGCAATCTTTCATCTTCATTTACTGTGTACTTTAACAATTACTTTCATTGAATGATCACATTTTCAGCTAATCATCCATGCACGTGTACACCTGGCTGTCTGGCGAGTCATTCACATGCATTCAATTACAGCGGACTCTACAGAAACTCTTATATTTACTTAAGCAGAACTCAATTTTCTCCTCATGTAAAACATTTTTGTGTTAATACTGTTAGTCTTACTGTAAGTATTCAGACTTATGTTTCTAAAGTTTGTAATAAGCAAAAAGATTTACGCTGGTTCATGAATGATTTTTTTTTTATTATGCCAGGGATGAACTGTTTATGTGGGCATTAAAGGGATTTTCCAGGTGGCATCAACATCTTTTAAAATAATCGTTAAGGCCTTGTTCACGTTTCCGTTTTTCACTGACTCTTCTGTCCGCCTTTTCCACAGACACCATAGGTACACATTGATTTTAATGTGTCTGTTCACACATAAGATTTTTTAACTTACCGTGGGTCAGTGAAAAAATCACAGAGACAAGCACTACTTCGATCTGTGATACGCCTTTTATAGTCTATAGGTCAGTGAAAAATACACTGACACAACACAGATGGCTTCACTGACCATAGATACCGTATGAGATGTTTTGGAAATTAACTTTCAGCTGCGTAGAATATGGATGATACATGGACAAATGGCAAAAAATGGACACACAGACCAAACACGGACATCTTCATGGATGAAAAATGGACTGACTTCTTCATTGATGTCAAACGGACACGTAAATATGAATGAAGCCTTATGAAGGCAGCTCTAATTTTGTAAAAGATTTCTTTTATTTTAATGGCTTCTATCTTCCTTTCTGGGCTGTGATCACATGACCATGTCCATGTAGCTCTTATTTCCTGTGAAGTTATTGTTACAGTCACGGTTCAATTGTCACCGTTTTTCCGTGTGCACAGACTTCAGAATCTTGTGGATGTGAATTTGTGACATTGTGCTCAGTGGTGGTTCATGTTGCCACTGTTCTATGCATCCTGGCCTTGGCTACTTGTGGGTGTGAATTAGGCCATTGTACTTTGTATCTCATCTCAGTTTGGTTCTGCAAGGGTTAATGTCCCTGTCACTGTGTGTGCCTGTTTGCTCTGCAATATACTGTAGTTCCTGCCCCTGGCTGTGCAGTCAGATTATCTTTGCATGTTCTATCTGTGTCTGGATTCTGTGAAGTCTTTTTCTTAGATTCTGTCTGGATCTGTTTACTGTTGGCTGTCTGACTTTATCTGTTGTACTAGTTCTGTTTGCCATGTTATTGAGTCTGTATCATGCACAGACTCAAGAACAGGACAAACAGAACTCTATTCTAGTTCTGTTTGACAATGGATTCCCTTGTTCTAGCTCCTGTCTGATTTGCCTTGTCAAGTTTCTGCAATTGGACCTGCTATGTGGGAACTGTGTCCTATAGTTCTGTGCCATTTTCATCTTGCTAATTTCTGCAAATGTATCTGCTCGTTTTGCCTGGTTCTGTCTATGATCTTGCTTGTGCTTCCAGTGCTTCGCACCAGTTTCTCTGTCCCCGTGGGTCAGCTGCCAACTACACCGGAACTATTCCAAGAGCTAGCAGCCTGGTGGCTCCTGTTCAGCGGAGTCCAGATGCCTGTAAAGGGTTTAAAGAGTGACTACCAGGGGACTGCCAGGATAGCGCCTTCAGGTCTAGCCCAACATTAAACCGGTTAGTTGGCACAGTGGTTCCACAACTGTTGTCTATAACAGTTTTGCCCATGGGCATGTCAAAAGCAGCAGGGGCAGTAATAGGGGAGTGTCTATGTAACTAGCTGGTGGGAGGAGCTATAAACAAGCTGGGCGTTGTTAGGGGCAGTGATAGGGGAGTGTCTATGTAACTAGCTGATGGGAGGCGCTATAAACAAGCTGGGCGTTGGGGGGGGGCATTGCTGTAGCTCCTGCAGAGAAAAGAAACGTGCATCATGGGATAGGAAGTGCTACATACATAATGTAAATAAACCACAGTGTTGTGTTTACATAGTAAAATGGTTCAGGAGACGACAAACTGAAAAAAAAGGAAAGACATGTATGACAAAAGCAACTATATGAGTAAACCAAAGTAATCCCAGAAAACTCCTTTAAGGCAGTGCCCAAGTCAGTGTCCAAGGGTTATGATAACCCTTGGTCTATCATGGTACCAGTAACTGACTGTAAAGCACTGCGGAATATGTTGGAACTAGATAAATAAAGTTAGAATATATAATATTATTATATTATTATAACTGGTAAGGGACTTATGATCTTCAGTGCCTGAGGCTCAAGATCACTTTCATTCCACTCCTTTTTGTACATAACATGCAATGAGATAATGGATTCAACACCAGCATGGGTTAAAGGGTTGTACGTATAAGTTACTCTATACGCTGTTGCATATGAATTCAATTACTTAGCGAACTTTTACTGTTAGTTTGTTATTCGTGCGCAAAAGCCCGGGAAGAGAGCAGTCACCTGACCTAGTGAGCAGGGCTTGTTCTGATTGGCTCAGGCTCGGTAAGCCAGTGATGCATCACTTCTGCTGCGACTGCTGAGACGAGCAGAAGCACTGTGTGTGAAGTTCCTAAAGACTGAGACCTGTGTTGTGGAAATTGGGGTGTAATTGTTCAGGGAATCCTGATCTTGATGATCTTGTACACGATGATGGAGTGATTCCTGCTAGGAGGCCAGCAAAGAAGAATGGTCGCAGTAGAAATGGCTTCTTCTCACCTCTCAAAAACTTTGTAATATCTAAACATAGGTGCAAGTTTTTTATTTAATGATCCTAACTGAAAACATAATAGAAATGCAATATTGTATCCATCATCAAGATCAGGATTCCCTGAACAATTACACCCCAATTTCAACAACACAGGTCTCAGTCTTTAGGAACTTCACACACAGTGCTTCTGCTCGTCTCAGCAGTCGCAGCAGAAGTGATGCGTCACTGACTTACCGAGCCTGAGCCAATCAGAGCAAGCCCTGCCCACTAGGTCAGGTGACTGCTCTCTTCCCGGGCTTTTGTGCACGAATAACAAACTAACAGTAAAAGTTCGCTAAGTAATTGAATTCATACGCAACAGCGTATAGAGTAATTTATACGTAGCATTAGCGTACAATTTATCGGACAAGTACGTAGCGAATGTGTAGAAAGCCTTAGGAACATTTTCGAATCTTAACGGAGCATATTCGCTTCGCAGCTGAAAATTTCCAAGATTCGATATGAATCGACGAATCGGCGAATAGATTCGCTCATCTCTACTCAGGATAGGTAATCACTATCATATGGTTGGGGGTCTGACACCCAGCATCCCCACTAATCAGCTGTTTGAGGTGGTTGCAGCACCTGTGCAGCTTTCCAAGCACAGGGCTGTCCATTGGATAGTGGCTGTGCTTGGTATTTTGAATGGGCATGTCAAAATACACATGCCCTGAATGGACTGAGCTGTGCCTAGGCCATGTGACTAATGAATGTGACATCATTGGCCTAGGAAGAGGCTGCAGCACCCCAACCTATTCAATCCGCTGATCGGTAGTGGTGCCGGGAGTCGGAATCTCATAAATCAGATGTTAATGACCATTAATATCAAAATATCTTCCACTGGAGTTACATTAATAATGTGATATATAATAGATTTGTTTTATGATAGCTAGAGAAGCGATATTTCTCAGAGAAGTTGTTGACTTGTGTCACATACAATACATTCGGGTACATTATGCCATTGACTGATAATTTTAGGCCATATTTATGTTTCTACAAAGTGGTTTCCTTATGGTTGTTGAAGGACAGCTTATTAGATGTGTCATACTGCACAATGCTGCCTGTTCAATAATTGAAGGCATATAAATGAATTAGGTGCAGACACGGTATACTCAAGATGCTTAATGCACTATTGTAGGCTTGTCTACAGTACACCTAATGGTTCAGGGGTTGGCATAGTCAAGGTTTTTTTTTTCTCATTTTAGTATGTGTCATTCCTTAACTCCAAAAAAGTATACATCTGACAGTTGCCTCAACTGATTTTTTTTTTTTACTGGATGGCTTTGATGGATGCGACATCTGTCACCTATAAGCTACCATGATAGAAAAAAAAAAGTATATGCTTAAGGTATACGTTTCTCTAATGTATAGTGCAAGATTGTATTGAACTGACAAAATTGTAAAACTGCAATCCCTCATCATGTCTTGACAGCAACATGATGTCATGGTATGACAAGAGTTGTAGTTTCTCATCAGCCGAAGAGCATACTGTTGGAAACCACTGTATTTAATCAATAATCTTCATGCTCAGAGCAGAAGTATGGATGAGCATGCTCAGCCATCTTTTAAGGCTTCCCAGCCATGCCCTCAGTAAAATTCAAAACCTATACATTTCCAAGTGCATCTGCCATAAGTTCTAGATTCTTGCCTCCCCCTCCAGCTAAGGCCTGTTTCACATTTGCATTTAATTTTCCGGTATTGAGATCTGGCAGATGATCTCAATACCGGAGAAAAAAGCTTCTGTTTTGTCCCCATTCATTGTCAATGGGAACAAAACTGAACAGAACGGAATGCACCAAAATGCATTCCGTTCATTTGGTTTCATTCCCATACCGGACAGGAAACCGCAGCAATAGCGGTTTCCTGTCTGGGATGGGATGCGGAGCAAAACGGATCCAGCATCACCCACAATGCAAGTCAACGGTGTCGGATTCGTTTTCTCAGACACAATAGAAAACTGATTTGGCACACATTGACTTACAACGGTTCCAATACCGGATCCGTCATGGCTATTTTAAAGATAATACAACTGGATCCATTCAAAATGGACGCAGCCGGTTGTATTATAAAATATTTATAAAAACGGATCAGGCAAAAACGCAAGTGTGAAAGTAGCCTAAGGTTGGTTTCACATATGTGTTGTGAACTCCGGCAGTCGTTTCTGCCGGAGGAACCCGACTGCCGGAGTTCACCATCTCGGGCATAGCTGGATACCACCATGCACAGTTGAATCCCCATTCACTGCAATTGGATCCGCTTTCTGACATACATGCCAACTTTCAGCCGGACAAAAATTGTTGCATGTAGACCAATTACAGTACCAGATTACAGTGCCGGAGTTCACAACGCAGATCTGTACAATTTAATTAAATCCACAGACTTGTTATGTTCTGCTATGTAATAACCATTCGCCGTGGACTTAATTAGGACTTTTTTACACTGAACAATAGAGGAAGACTCTTTAATGTGCACCCAAAACTATTATTAACAAGGCCATCTACATTTATTACAATCGCTTAACACAAAATCATTGACTGTATATAAAATTCACAACTCTCTGACACCTCTTAATCCTCCCTGGAACAATCAACTGGAACTTTATCTGGAAGGTCCAACTGCTGATGAGTAAGTTTCCTGGCAAAAAAAAACCCCAATAGCATGAAGACACAGAAAACTTTTATGTTTATTGAAAAGTATCAAGTAAAATATGGATGCAATTACTTTTCAATTTGCCTAATAATCATCAGGGTATAGTAAGAAAAAATAACAGAAAAAAAAAAAATCATTTTTTTATCCTCATGTTGCCTGCAGCCTCATGCTATGGAGACATACAAAAGCCTTTGGAAGGCTTGTTACAGTAAAAGTGAAATAAATGCATTAAAGGGGTTTTCTGGAAAGAAAAAATAATTGTGGTATGTTAGTATTTGCAGCATGCCTGATCCAGCAGCCTGAAACCCAGCATTTATGCCGGAAAGCGGCCAGATCACCACCAGACCAGATAGTCAATGGGGATCTGGTGGTGAACTGTAGAATCCAGCAAGCCACTTTCTGCCAGAACAGCCTGCCATGCCAATGCTGCTACAATCCCACTGCTGCCAACAAAAGCCCGCTTTGACAATCACTGACCTTAGGGGTGATGGGCCTCTGTCAGTGATTAGCTGAGTGGGCCTTGTCGACCTAAGACAGGACATGGAGAGCAGCGTGGACCAGAGTAGTGTCCAAATAGCAGTGGCAGGGGAATCAGTGGAGATGATGCAGTGCTTCTTTTTTGTTTAGCTTCCCAGGGAAATAAAAAACATTTAAGTACATCGAAATCATGGAAATTGGGCACATTTTTTTTCCAGCAAGACAGATAACAATCCAAAATAAAAGCTACAGCATTATAGTCCAGACTTCAATTTGAAGAACAATTTGTGGCTGAACTTGAAGCTGTTTATACACAGGCATGGGGAAATCTCTAAAGAAGAATAAGAAAATCTCACAGTTTGCATGTGCTAAGCCCAAAGATGCACCAAAGAGGCATCTATTACAAATATAATTGAATTGTATTTCAAATGTGCCTAAAACTCTTCTGTCAGAGGCATAAGAACACAGTAAAGTACTGTATTACTAATCTTTAGAGAAGAGTAAAGTTTGGTAAAATTCGATTCGGCTGCTTCGTCAAATTTTACCAAAAAAAATCAACTTCGTGATGAATTTGTCACGAAGCGCATTTCTTTGTAAGTAGTGGGTATAATAATGACAGGGAGCTGTGATAGCACGGCTCCCTGTCATTGTATCTCTCAGCTGTCACATTCATACATGATTGCATCATCTGATATACATAAAAGCGTGTAAAAGTTAAAAAAAAAAACACTTGCCTGATCCATTTGTGCGACAATTCAAATGTCCTTGTTCTTTGCGGTATCGAATCAATTTAAACTGAAATAGTGTAAAAAAAAATAAAAATAAATAATACCTGCTCCATTTGCTTGCAACGGGCCACTTACCACCATCTTGCTTGAAGGTCTGGTGCCAAATTTCAGCCAGTGTGGTGACATCCTACATCTCTGCGCACAGGATTTCTGCCGAGATCTTAAAAAGCAACATGGCGGCGGGCAGCCCATCGTGACCAAATGGAGCAGGTATTATTTTATTTTTTTTTTTTACACTATTTCGGGTTAAAATGCTTTGATACTGCAAAGCACAAGGAAATTCGGTTTTGCGACGAATTGAATTTATCCTGAAATTCGGATCTTAGTGGACTTTGATTCATTCATCCCTACTAATCTTCTAAAAAAGGAATAGATTAAAATAATTGAGTGCTTATATTATTCTTATTAATGTATTTATTTTTAGTATCTACTGCTTGCATTCCCCATGCAATAATTATTCTGGAGTATGTATTGTTATGATTCTATGTTGTATTATTTTTTTTTATTCATTCTAGTTATGAATGAATTACCATCAGTTTCCAATGAAGGTCCAGCTGGGTGTTACCAGTTGGGGGTGTGTTCCTGCACAGACACTGGCAGCTCTGTTTACATAATATCAGACTGTGCAGGAACACACTCTCATCTTGTAACACCCATCTGGGCCGTCATTGCAAATTGCTACCAATAATGCATGTATAACTACTAGAAGGAATAATAAGCAAATATTACAACATAGAATCATAAGATGCTTCAGAATCGTTATTACATGGGGAAAGCAAATAGTTACTAAATCAGACATGTCAGGAGAGGTCACAAGTCAAGGAAATAATTATAATAATATAAGCATGTACTTTGTTTCCAGATGGAATCTCACTTGATTTTCCTAAAAATCCCTGCTGAATATAGCACATTGTACAAAATCCTCTTACAGCACAGTATCTCTTGTTATATGTCTGCCATAATTATATTTGCTATTTAGATGACCTTTATATAAGCAAAAGATGGAAGAAGCAAATGATGCATAGAAATGTGGATAAATATAGCATTAGTCTTTGTAACGAGGAGAATACTGATCTGCGGTATGTTTACTTAAAGCAAATTACCTGATCTATGAGCTGATACTACAAGGGTTCTCATTAGTGAATGACAGGTGCATTTCTGCCTAGATCAAGAAGCACAAAAATGAGATTGTGAAATTATGAGAAATGATCTGTTCTGATCACAGTCTTCATTGTCGGCCTCTTTATCATGTTAGATCTAAATATCTAAAGGAATCACAAGTCTTTCCAGTGACTGTGATTGCAAAGGGTTGTCTCATAGTAACATAGCAACATAGTTTTTAAGGCTGAAATATAGACATCTGTCCATCCAGTTCGGCCTGTTATCCTACAAGTCTCGTGAAGACAACCCTTCTCCACATGCCTTATTAGAGTGTATGGACATTTTAGAGCGAGAGTCCCCACTCTGAGCTCCTCTTTAGGCCCCTTTCACACGGGCGAGTTTTCCGCGTGGGTGCAATGCGTGATGCGAATGCATTGCACCCGCACTGAATCCTGCCCCATTCATTTCAATGGCGCTTTTCACATGGCCTTTTTTTTTCACGCCTGAGTTCGCCGTTGCGTGCAAATCGCAGCATGTTCTATATTCTGCGTTTTGCATGCAGCCCTGGCCCCATTGAAGTGAATGGGGCTGCGTGAAAATCGCATTGCATCCGCACACAAATGCAGGTGCAATGCATTTTTAACGCATGGTTGCTTAGAGATGCTGTTTGTAAACATTCAGTTTTTTATCACGCGCGTGCGAAATGCATACATACGCATTGCACCCGCACGGAAAAAACTGAACGAACGTACGCAATCGCGTGCGAATTGGTGCGGATGCGTGCCGATTTTCCGCAACGCATCCGGACTGAATCCGTGATGCCCGTGTGAAAGAGGCCTTATGGAGGATGGAGAGTGAATCAGCTCTGGCATGCCTAACCCATTCATGTATCACCTGAATGACTGACCTAAAGAGGAATTGTGTGGCCAAATGTGGCTTCCACCAGTGGTAGCAACTGATTTGTAGGTTTAGATTACTATGTAAAGGGAATGTATCATCAGAAAATTACCTATTGTTTACATCACATTTTAAATATTTTTAGTTAGAACTTTTGTACAGATTACTAAAAATTATAAAAATTATAGTGCAATTTCCAGACTGGCCACTAGGTCTAATAATAGGTCATGATAACTTTTCAATAGCTAATATCATTATCTCCACAGGCAGAACGACAATGACAAGTAACACCACATCACAGCTTATCATCTCACTCCTGACCTCTGCAAAGAGCATCCCTAGAAAACTCTCCCATAGAAGACAATGAGGTCCCTCCCTGACCATTGTATCTATGTAGCTGCTCTAATAAGATGGGAGGACTTGACCTATTTTAGGCCTAGTGGCCAGTGTGAACATTGCAGGAATATATATATATATATATATATATATATATATATATATATATATATATATTAATATGGATAGTGACATGGAAAAATAAAAATAAAATTGAGAAAATTCCCCTGCTTTATTAATGCTAACATTGCCAAGTAGTAAAAATAAAATGAATGTTCTTCATCTTTCAAATCAAGTCCTGCATGTGAATATTTTTGTAACAGCATGTGATTAAAAATGTAGTATAGGCACTGAGTTATTCAATAAAATATATCAGTGTAGCAATTTTCCTTATTTCCCCGTCTACCTCAGTAACAACGCTGAGAAGGACACACATGCTCAGTCCCATCCTTCAAATGGCACCAGCCAGAAGTTGTCACTGTTACAAGGAGATAGCTGCAGTGGAAAAGTCATGCTCTCTGAGAAATGACATACCTCCTGAGCTGTAATACAAAAAGAGCTGCAGCAGAAAGGACCCCCCACCCCTCGAGAGAGAGGACATACTCCATGAGCTGCCAGCTTGAAGTAAATATTGCAGAGGATTGTGAAGGGATCTGTGGATCCATGTGAGGTACAGGGCTGGTTCTAGCTTCATTACTAGAGATGAGCGAATACTAAAATATTTGTGTGCTTGGTACTCGGAACTAATTTTTCAAAATATTCGTATATTCGTACGTAATAACGAATCCTATTGAAGTCAATGGGAGATACGAGCATTTTTGCAGTGGACCAAAGTTATTCGCATGCAAGGTTGCCTAAACACCTGAAAACCTCTGAAAGTGATTGAAACACCACAGAAATGGATAGGGAACACCAAGGGCAGCATGCATGGAGCAGGCAGAGACAGTGCAAGGAGCGTCAGGACCTTGTCCGATAAAGCGTACGCTATTGCTACTATACGCTACTATACGCTTTTACTCTATACGCTGTTGCGTACGAATTCAAGTCTTGCGAATGCACGCACGACGCCAGGCCGCGGCGTACAGTCCTCAGAGGCAGATACAATTTGTCAAGATGGCAAGCAGGTGTTCCTGTGCTTTTAGCTCTGAAGAGCTCAAATACATGGTGAGGAAGATGAACAGCCAGGAATACGATGGCACACACCGACACCCCAATCGGGAGAAAAAACAAATTGTCCAGCAGGTGATCCCAGGCTTGCGCCATCGCTTTCATAGTGTGCGGACCCCAGGCCAGATCCAGAGGAAATGGTCGGATCTAAAATTAAAGTGAGTGGCTTGGTCAGATCCGGGACAAGATACGACAGGGTGAGTAATAAAATATTTGAAAAGTAAAAACATGTTAAAAAATTAGTTTACTGTATTGTATATGTACCAGTGCCAATAATGAAAACCGTATAGAAGGACAACGTGGGCGTGCGTGGTGCGCTGCAGCAATTTTCTTTCATGCTAGGCCATGCCTCTAACTCCACTCAAACAAGTGAAGATATTCTCAGATACGTACCCCTTCCCAGTAATTTGCCTTAGGCTACTTTCACATATGTGATGGTGATCCGGCAGGCTGTTCCGCGGTATTTGTCCTGCCAATTCCCGGCGTTCTGGCCGGATAGCGGCCGGATCAGCGCCGTCCCCCATTATTGTTAATGGGGCTGGCCGTTCTCCCGTTTGTGTCAGGCAAATGCTGGATCCGGAGAGATCCGGTGGGCTGTTCCAGGCCGTAACAGCCTGCCGGATCTTTAGAGCTAGTATGAAAGTACCCTTAGATATATGCCCCTTCATAGTTAGCGCTTCCTCCTCCTACACACAGACTCAAAGACGTGCTCATGCTGCAGCTAATGTGTCTGGAGTGGGCGATTTAAAAAATATTCCCACGATAACGATATTAAGAAATTTATTGCGATAAATACCCATTTAGAAGAAAAAAACACTTGGGGCCACAAGGAGAACACATTATACTGTATGGGGGCCACAAGGAGACATTATACTGTATGGGGGCCACAAGGAGACATTATACTGTATGGGGGCCACAAGGAGACAGACATACTGGATGTCGGGGAAGGTGAAGGGACTGCTCCCTGCTTACTGTCACCCGTCTCTGCTTCCTATGGATGCAAAGACAGCTGACCACGGGACATAGCCACCCGTTCCAGGACACAGCCGCTAAAATCCTGACTGCCCCGCCGAATCCAGAACGGTTGGGACTGGAGCTATGGTATACTAGTGCATTGTATGTGCTGTATTTCTATTTGTTATCTTTGTACCTGCAGAATGTGACACACAGACATCTTTTATTCATTCATTTAACCCCCACCCCCCCAACAAATGCCCCCTCCATCAAATATGCACCCCAGATATTCTATGTTCCCTTCACATGAAATGCCCACTCCACATCATATGGCCCTTCTCTCACCCATAATACACATATCTTCTTAGTAGTATACAGTGTTGTGTTAGTATTAAAAACAGTCATCATAACAATTGTATACAGATTTATGTTGCAGAGCAACGTCAACGACGTCGCGAACGGCAGCGTCGGATCTGGACGGCTACAGCCCCTACAGTCCCGGTACCTTCAGCTTCTAGTAAGTGCAATCATAGTTATTTTAATCCAAGCTACGTGGGAGTGCAGCTGCAGTGATATAAGAGCACTAGTGGTTAGGAATGGGATCCAGCCCCAAACTATTCAGATGTATCAACATCAGAAGTTACAACTGTTCATTTGAGTTGAATGCAATGCCATTATTTAATGATTTTTTACAGCTCCTGCACCACAGAGGAGCCCCTCTAACCCTCATACGCCCCAGCCAGTGAGGAGCCCACCTGCCCCTCCAACACCCCCAGGGCAAATTGAAGAGGTAGAAGGTAGGTAAAATAAAACGTGTAATGGGTGGAACTTCTGTCTTCAAAATATAAGCTAATTTTATGTTTTATCTTTTACAGTTCCAACTGTCAGGGACAAATTTTCCACAGGCCCCTGGGAAGACCACCAATTATGGGTGTCTAGTAAGTACAAACCCCTAATTCACAGAAATGTAATATTTTCAAGCACTAGGATCAGGGGCGTAGCTAAAGGCTCATGGGCCCTGGTGCAAGAGTTCAGCTTGGGCCCCCTTTCCCTTAGTGCTTTGTGTTTTTCTTATGTGGCATAAGGTTATTTTTGCCCCTTAAGGCTCTTGGGCCCGGTAGCGACTGCTACCTCTGCACCCCCTATAGCTACGCCCCTGACTAGGATCATGCCACCCAACATGTTATTGATAACTAGACTGTGTACACATTATGTTCTCCAAGTGGTTAGTGAAGCAGACATATCACAATAATTTAAAAATCAAGGTAGTGAAAGAAGTAGAAACGTGTGTTACCCCAAAAATATTTAACAAAAATGTGACATACATCACATAATATTATAGTACATTGGCAATCTTTTTTTAACAAAGCGAGAAACAGCCCTGACCTCACATAGATCCAGAGATCTGCCCCAATTACTCTGCTACATCAAGATGGTTACTCAAGGGTAGTGTGACTAGTGTCTATTCTGCTGCATGTCAGGACTCGTGTCTATGTCTCCCTATCACAGCTCAGGACAGGAGGCAGTTGAAGATTTAAACTGAGCATGTGCGGCCTTCTCAGTGAGCAGTTCTAAGAAATAAGAAAAAAAATGGCTCAATAAAGATGCATTTCACTGAATAACTGAGTCAGTTCTAGTAGATATACAAAATATTTAATGACATGCAACCGCTAAAGTATTCAGATCCAGGTGCTGCTTTGAAAGTTTAGAATATTTTTCGTCGGACAACCCCTTTAACTCGATAATACTAATTATATTACTGTTTCCACCCCTACAGATATCTACACTGACTCCGAGCTGGAGGCTGCCTTACGTAGATTCGGCACACAGCTCCATACAGCCTCCCGCCTGATTCGCGGGCTACAATTGGAGCTCCGAGAGCTGCAAGCCATGGTGGCCAGGCATCTCCAAAGGCCTGCATAATTTTTATTTTCTTTTGTTTTTTTATTTATGATTTGTTAAAAGTCCTAAGTTATTATTATTAGTTAAATAATTCTTCTAAAACCTGTGTTTTGATTGTTTTTTAAACTTTTAACCCCTTCCTGACATACTGTGAAGAAATATTGTTATGAAACATATATTGACTTGTACGTAAAGCGCAAGTGCTGCCAAAAATTACACGGAACAGGCACTCCAATACAACGGGTATAAAGAAGGGCCTCATTCACATTGTGGAACAATTGTTCTTGTCGTTGGACTCACTCATAAAGCCTATGCACAAAGTGACAAGTCTGCCAAAATTACAAGGAACAGGCACTCCGATACACCTTTTATTACACATAAAGGAGGGCATCAGACACACCTGTGAAAAATTAAGATTGATGGCCTGCTGGTGAGCTGACCGTTGAAAACATTATGGTTGAGGGCATGCTGGTGAGCGACACTTGAAAACATTATGGTTGAGGGCCTACATGAGAAAACAGTGTATCCAATACACCCTAAAAGTGTTCAGCCGCCTTCCTGTGGGGGGGGGGGGGGGGGGGGAAGTAGCGAAGTCAGGGGCAATCCAGGCCTTGTTCATCTTGATAAGTGTCAACCTTAAAAAAACACGAATATCACACGCTAAAAATTGAGTTTAGAGAGGCTGTTGACCTTCCTTAAAAATTGTGGTTAGCGAGGCAGTTGGCCCTCCTTAAAAATTGAGTTTAGAGAGGCTGTTGGCCTTCATTAAAAATTGTGGTTAGAGAGGCTTTTGGCCTTCCTTAAAAATTGAGTTTAGAGAGGCTGTTGGCCTTCCTTAAAAATTGTGGTTATACAGGCCCGTGAAAATTAAGATGATGGCCTGCTGGTGAACAGACCCTTGAAAACATTATTTTTGAGGGCCTGCTGGTGAACAGACCCTTGAAAACATTATTTTGAGGGACTGGTGGCGAAACAGACCCTTGAAAACATTATTTTTGAGGGACTAGTGGTGAACAGACCTTGAAAACATTATGGTTGAGGGCCTGGTGGTGAACAGACCTTGAAAACATTATGGTTGAGGGACTAGTGGGAACAGACCCTTGAAAACATTATTTTTGAGGGCCTGCTGGTGAACAGACCCTTGAAAAACATTAATGGTTCAGGCCTGGTGGTGAACAGACCCTTGAAAACATTATGGTTGAGGGCCTGGTGGTGAACAGACCCTTGAAAACATTATGGTTGAGGGACTGGTGGTGAACAGACCCTTGAAAACATTATTTTTGAGGGCCTGCTGGTGAACAGACCCTTGAAAACATTATGGTTCAGGGACTGGTGGTGACAGACCCATGAAACATTATGGCTGAGGGACTGGTGGTGAACAGACCCTGAAAACATTATGGTTGAGGGCCTGGTGGTGAACAAACCCTTGAAAAACATTATTTTTGAGGACTGGTGGTGAACAGATCATTGAAAGCATTATTTTTGAGGGCCTGCTGGTGAACAGACCCTTGAAA
>ONZH01026237.1:0-17366 GCA_900303285.1 Rhinella marina
AACGATTTTCTTTTCTATGGCGACTGACGCTGCAAATAGTTATTTAAAATTAACAACCCCACAAACACGGATTTACAGTATTTTTTGTCAGTCAACTTCACTGATTAGGTTAGCACAATATCACGCATTGCTGTTTGGATGGTGAATAATGCCACAAATAGTTATTAAAACTAACACCCCACAAACACGGATTCACTGTTTTTTTGGCAATTCATCTTCACTGACTACGTTAGCACAATATCATGCCTTTCTGTTTGGGATGGCGAATAACCCTGGCAAATAGTTATTTTAAATTAACAAACCCACAAACACGGATTCATAGTTTTTTTGGCAAGTCAACTTCACTGACTACGTTTAGCACAATATCCTGCTTTTCTGTTTTGGATGGCGAATAACCCCGGCGAATAATTATTTAAAACTAACAGCCCCACAAACACGGATTCACAGTTTTTTTGGCAAGTCAACTTCAGTGGACTACGTTAGCACAAAATCACCCTTTTCTGTTTTGGATGGCGAAAAAAGCCACAAATAGTTATTTAAAATAAACAACCCACAGACACAGATTCACTGTTTTTTTGCAATTCAACTTCACTGACTACGTTAGCCACAAAATCACCCTTTTCTGTTTGGACGGCGAATAACACTGCAAATAGTTATTTTAAACTAACAAACCCACAAACACAGATTCACTGTTTTTTTGCAATTCAACTTCACTGACTACCGTTAGCACTATATCACGCTTTTCTGTTTGGATGGCGAATAACGCTGCAAATAGTTATTTTAAATAAACAAACTCACAAAACACATGATTCACTGTTTTTTGGCAAGTGAACTTCCAATGACTACATTAGCACAATATCACACTTTTCTGTTTGGATGGCGAATAACGCCGCAAATAATTATTTAAACTAACAACTAGAGATGAGCGAGCACTAAAATGCTCGGGTGCTCATTATTCAAGTCAAATTTTCCCGATGCTCGGGTGCTCATTTCGAATAACGAACTCCCATTGAAGACTCGAGCATTTTTTGCAGGGACCAAGGCTCTGCCTAGGGATGGCTTGAATAAAACCTGGAAACCTCAGAAAATGATGGACACACCACGGAAATGGACAGGAAACAGCAGGGCAGCATGCATGGATGCCTCTGAGGCAGCCTAATCCCTCCATTACCCCAAATGCTCGGGCAACAGCCTGGTGGTGACCCTCAAGACAATTGTGCTGACCCAGACCAAGATGGGCAAGCACATGCGCTGGCACTTTAGGAAAGTACCAACTAGGTGCAACGAAAGGTCCATCACCACCTGCGAGTGACACCACTGCCCATGCTGGCAACTGCTGTTCTGTCCCCCGCCCCACAACGCAGGCATAAGCCTGACACAGCGTGGTGACAGCTTGGTGACCAAGTTAGATTGAGGTAGCAGGTGAACCACCCAAAAATTGACCCTGACACAGCATGGCGGTGAACCCAGAGTGACCAAGTGAGACTGAGGTAGCAGGTGAAGCACTTAACGTCAGACGCCACCTGCATGAGATTAGGGATAGAGCTGCTGTCTGTCACGGAGAGTGTTAGGGCCTGAATTTAGATGTTGGTTAGGCAGGAATCACCCACAAAGAACCCAACAGCCCTTCTAAGGGCTACAAGCACCTTTTCTTTTTTGGTCTCCTCCTGGCTGCTGCATGAGATTAGGGATAGAGCCGCTGTCTGTCAGGGAGAGTGTTAGGCCTGAATTTAGATGTTGGTTAGGCAGGAATCACCCACAAAGAACCCAACATCCCTTCTAAGGGCTAAAAGCACCTTTTTTTGGTCTCCTGCAGGCTGCTGGCTGGACTTGTAGTGCAGCTACCACCATCTTGGCTGCACACTGTTAGGGCGTGAAATTAGAATGTGCTTAGAAGGGAATCATCCACAAAGAACCCAACACTCCTTCTAAGGACTACTACGACCTTTTTTTTGGCCTCCTCCTGGCAGCTGGCTGGGACTTGTAGTGCAGCGACCTCCATCTTGGCTGCACACTGTTAGGGCCTCAATTTAGATTTTGGTTAGGCAGGAATCACCCACAAAGAACCGAACTGTCCTTCTAAGGGCTACAACAACCTTTTTTTTTTTTTTTGGCCTCCTCTCGGCTGCTGGCTGGGACTTGAAGTGCAGCTACAGCCCTCTCGGCTGCACGCTGTGCACAGCGACTGGTGGCAGAAGGGACAGCACGTGGTCCACACAGACCCAAAAGAAATTGCCCAAAGTCCTCTCAGTACTCATTTTTGCTGCTGCTTTACCTTGGCTTGCTGGAATCTGTAGTGCAGTCTTCGGAATACGTTTTTTCTCTCAGTTATATATACTACAGTCCAGTGAACAATTATGTCGTGTGCTGTACAGTAGCGTCAGTCTAGGGTATACATTTTTTCTCTCAATTAGATATCCTACAGCGCATTGAAATATTCTGTCGTGTGCTACACAGTAGCCGGAGTGTAGAAATTATAAGTTTTTTCTCTTAGTTATATATCATACAGTACAGTGAAAAATTGAGTGATTTGCGGTACAATAGCCGCCGTCTAAAGACTACGTTTTTTCTCTCAGTTATCTATACTACAGTGCAGTGAAAAATTCTGTTGTGTGCTGCACACTAGCCGGAGTGTAGAAAATATACGTTTTTCGTCTCGGTCATACATTGTACAGTGCAGTGCAAAATTCTGTCGTGTGCTGCACACTAGCCGGAGTCTAGAAAATATAAATTTTTTTCTCTCATTCATATATCCTACAGTGCAGTGAAAAATTGTGTGGTGTGCGTTATATTAGCGGCAGTCTAGAGAATACGTTTTTTTCTCTCAGATACATTTAATACAGTCCAGTAAAAAATTCTGTGGTGTGTGGTACACTATCCGCAGTCTAGAGAATACGTTTGTGGCCTCAGATATTAATTTGACAGTTTATTGATTACACAAAATGTTGAACCCAAGGGCTAAGGGCCAAGGACGTGGGCGTCCAAGTGATGTAGGGGGGCAGAGGCCGTGGTCCTGGGCAGGGTGACACAGTACCTACTGATGAGGGAGCAGTGAAACGCCGCAGAGTTTCGCTCCCTAGCTTCATCTCGCAACTTTCAAGGTCACGTGGTACACCACTATTGAAACCACAACAGTGCGAACAAGTGATGACATGGATAGTGGATAATGTGTCCAAGTAATTTATCCACCGCCCAGTCTTCCACACAGTCCACCCACTTTAGCCAAGGGAGTAGACCTCTTGCTCCTCCAGCTCAACCTCCTTTCCCCCAGCCTGCCCCTTGTTGGGGTGTGGGAGTCGTTGCCGTTAGAAACAGTCCTCATTCAGGTCTTGGCAAAATAAGCTCAGGTTTATTTTTGAGCAAAAACAAAACAAATTAACAAAAACAAAGTTCAGGAAAATAAGGGGTTAAGTTGCAGCTACCTTAGGATCAAGTAGCACCCCATCTCTCAGCTCATTCAGTCTGAACTGAAAATCCCTCCACCTACATACAAGTGCACTTATATATAATTTACCAGTTCCCAGAATCCATCAGTCTTAAAGGAACATGCATTTGGTTTAAAACAGAAATATTGCACATAAATCATTCATTAAACTACATAAAACACAAAGCATTCTAGCTGTCTCCTTTTAAAATAAAAAATAAGCTTACAATCTATATACAGTTTACCAAATTAAACCAAACATAATATAAGAACATAAACCCACTAGGGTACTATTGAAATGAATAAAGCCTGAATTTCACCTGAATGCAGATCTCCAGCGGAGGAAAGCAGCTCAGCATGAAGATTCTTTATGTATCCTCTCCTCTCCTCCTCCTCCTTCTCTTCTTACACAAACGCTGAACCAACAGGCAATGTTTCTGAGGGCCAACTGGCACTCTATACAAACAATGTTTACGGAGGGCCACCTACAGGCCCTCTTTACAATAAATTTTTTAGTAGCGTCAACTACAGACACTCAAAAACAATTTTACAGGAGGGTCAACTACAGACACTCCAAAAACAATTTTTTAGGAGGGTCAACTTCAGACACTCCAAAACAAATATTTGGGAGGCTCAGCTACAGCCATTTGACTGCAATCTCAGTGTGACCAAGGCGTTGGTGGTGTCACCGCCATGCTGTGTCAGTGTAAAATTTTATGTGCTTCACCTACTACTTGAGTGTAACTTGGTCACTCTGTTGTCACCGTCATGCTGTGTCAGTGTAAAATTTTATGTGCTTCACCTACTACCTGAGTGTAACTTGGTCACTCTGTTGTCACCGCCATGCTGTGTCAGTGTAAAATTTTATGTGCTTCACCTGCTACCTCAACTAACTTGGTCACTTGTTGGTGTCAACCCTAGAGTGCGGCTACTATACCGCACACGACAGAATTGTTCACTGCACTGTAGTATATATAACTGAGAGAAAAAAAGGAATTTTTAGACTGCGGCTATTTTACCACAAACCACTACATTTTCCAATGGACTGTAGTACATATAACTGCGAGAAAATACGTATTTTATAGACTGACGCTGCTGTAAAGCACACCTCACAATTGTTCACTGGACTGTAGTTTACATAACTGAGAATAAAAACGTATTCTCTAGACTGTGGCTACTGTATCACACACCTCACAATTGTTCACTGGACTGTAGTTTATGTAATTGAGTGAAAAAAATTATTCTCTGGACTGCGGCTACTGTATCGCACACCTCACAATTGTTCACTGGACTGTAGTTTATATAACTGAGAATAAAAATGTATTCTCTAGACTGCGGCTACTGTATCGCAAACACCTCACAATTATTCACTGGACTATAGTACATATAACTGAGAAAAAAACATAGTCTTTATATGGCGGCTATTTTACCGCAAAGCACTCCATTTTTCACTGGACTGTAATACATATAACTGCAAGAAAATACGTATTTTATAGACTGCGGCTGTACAGCACACCTCACAATTGTTCACTGGACTGTAGTTTATATAACTGAGAATAAAAACGTATTCTCTAGACTGCGGCTAGTGTATTGCACACCTCACAATTGTTCACTGGACTGTAGTTTATGTAATTGAGTGAAAAAAATATTCTCTAGACTGCGGCTAGTGTATCGCACACCTCACAATTGTTCACTGGACTGTAATTTATGTAATTGAGAATAAAAACGTATTCTCTAGACTGCGGCTAGTGTATTGCACACCTCACAATTGTTCACTGGACTGTAGTTTATGTAATTGAGTGAAAAAAAAAAAAATTCTCTAGACTGTGGCTACTGTATCGCACACCTCACAATTGTTCACTGGACTGTAATTTATATAACTGAGAATAAAAACGCATTCTTTAGACTGCACTACAGATCCCAGCAAGCCAAGGTACAGCAGCAGCAAAAATGAGTACTGAGAGGACTTTGGGCAATTTCATTGGGGTCTGTGTGGAATATGTGCTGTCCCCTTTCTGCCACCAGTCGCTGTGCACAGTGTGCAGCCAAGATGGCGGTAGCTGCACTTCAAGTCCCAGCCAGCAGCCGAGAGGAGGACAAAAAAAAAAACGTGCTTGTAGCCCTTAGAAGGGCTGTTGGGTTCTTTGTGGGTGATTCCTGCCTAACCAACATCTAAATTCAGGCCCTAACACTCTCCCTGACAGACAGCAGCTCTATCCCTAATCTCATGCAGACGGCGTATGACGCGAGCAGCGCGGAACCAGATTCTTATAATCCCAGGTCATCTGATTTGGCCAGCCAATCCCTGCTATCGACTTTTAGGGCCCCCACATGATGCTAGTAGGTACCAAAGACTCTCCTGCATGTTGATTGGATGAAAAAAGGTGGCTAACATGCAGGAAGAGGAAGTTGCCATTTCCTCGAGGATCACAATATGCTCGTCCGAGTAGCGAGCATATGCGAATACACTAATGCTCGAACGAGCACCAAGCTCGGACGAGCATGTTCGCTCATCTCTACTAACAACCTCACTAACACAGATTCACTGTTTTTTTGGCAATTCAACTTCACTGATTACGTTAGCACAATATCACGTTTTTCTGTTTGGATGGCGAATAAGCCGCAAATAGGTATTTAAAAGTACAACCCCACAAACACAGATTCACTGCTTTTTTGGCAATTTAACTACACTGAAGAATTTAGCACTATATGGTGCTTGTCTATTTGTATAGAGAATAACGCCACAACTATTTCTTTCACATTTACAAGCTGCCAATCACAAATTGTATATGTTTTTCCCCAAACACCACCCAAAAGATTTTTTTTAAATGTTTTTTTGTTATTATTTTTTATTTTTTTCATTTTTTATTTTATTTATTTATTTTTTTAATGTACCCCAAACAAGGCTCTGACCCTCTTACTGCACTGCAAAAAGCGACACTAGTGGTGGTTCTTTGAATAAAGCACCCCAAAACAGCCTTTAAAACAGAGTGCAGTGCTGTATAACAGGTTAACCGCTATGCCCACTCACTGCTGCTCAGTGTACCAGAATAGTGAATTCACTGCCTGATTTTCTGTATAGAAATTGTCCCTCTCCTTTCCCTGCAATTCAGATTATCTATCCCTGATTTCCTCATTTCTTTTCTTTAGTTTTTTTTCACTTGCCCTATCTCTCCTGACGTCTGTCTCTGGTCTAAAATCAATAACAAATGGCGGATTCCATCGCTGCAGAGCTATTTATAGGGCTGTGACATCACAGGACCTGGCTGGCTGCTAATTGGCTACATGTCTGCATGTGATCGCATTGTGGGTGTTTACTTCTTTGTCCCAGAAATCTTTCCCCCATGTCATGCCATGTGCTTGCGGCCATTTTAGGAAAAAAATAAAAAATAAAAAGATTTGTTACTAGAAATCGCCATGAAATTTGCTCTTGTTGCAACTTGAATTTTCCATGAAATTCATAATGAATTCCACTTTGTCAGCTTCGATTCGTTCATCTCTAGTATCATTGTTAAAATTTTGCCTATATATGATCCTTACATTTCTGGCAGTCTTTTTTCTGTGACTGGTAATTTGAAATCTTGTTAGCACATGTTAATATAGGCTATTCTGTTTGGGCTACCCCTTTAAACTGGTTTTCCAGGTTCAGGATTGATTTTAAAACATTAATTACAAAAAATTTAGAATGAACATGCTTACGCAGGCTAAGTGAATAAATATGTTTACAAATATATGATTTTATGACTTCGGGACAATATCCCCGGGGGCGGCCCGGCGTGCACAGCATCATTGTAATCAATTATGCTGTGCGCTCCCATGCGCACGATCGATGCCACTCCGGGACATATGGCCCGCTCACGCACCATATCTCTCAGTGCGCATACGGTCATGTGAAAGGGCCCTTAATCTAGGAAACCCCTGTAAGGGCTTGTTTACATCACTGTTATGGATTCCGTTATGGCTTTCTGATATAACATTGTTATAATGGAAAATAACGGAATCCATAAGACTTATATCAAAACGGAAATCTTTAAAGGCATTCCGTTTTTTGATCAGTCATAAAAAAGTACATAGGCAAGCATAACGGATCCGTCTGGTTTCCGTTATGCTGGACGGAAAACAAAGTTCTGTCGACCGAACTTTGTTTTTTCTGTTCAGCATAACGGAAAACGGATCTGTTATGCTTGCCTATATACTTCTACTATGACTACCAAAACTGAATGCCTCTAAAAGTTTCCGTTTTGATTTCCGTCTTATGGATTCCGTATTTTTCTTTATAACAATGTTTTTTTTTCCTTCCCATGTGCATAACCTTACATTTATCGGTGATAAACCTCATCCGCCACTTCTTTCCCCAAGTGTCCAAGTTATCCAGATTCATCTGTAGCCGTATACTGTCTGCTTTTGTGTTAATGTGTTAGTTATTTTACACAAATTAGTACCATGAGCAAAAGTTTTACTCTGCAGTCCACAACAAATAAGTCATTGATAAATATGTTAAAGGTCTGGGGATTATATTTTTTTCCAGCAAGTCTTACATCAGTGGTGGAACCAGAAGCTCTCTAGTCTAAGAGGGGAGCACCTCATTGTCAACATTTACCATTTAGATAATAATGATAACAAATATTCCTATACATATAATTTTCTCATCAATCAATATGCAACATCCTCATTATCAATACCACAGCTTAGATTAGATTCACTGTCAAGCATCCTTCTCCCCTTTTTAAGCATTTAAAATGTATAGTAAGATCAAGCTAGTACTGACTAAAGTCACAACTTAAAGGGGTTGTCCGAGTTATGAATAAAATGTATAGCACTGTAAATCTGATGGGCAGCGATATATAACTAAGCTAAGCAAGTTTTAGGCAAAAAAATATATACATATTAAGAATTTTTGGTGGTTATTTTTAATTTTCCTTGTCATTATCTATACTGCTAAGCGTAATAATATACTGACAATCCCTGTTCTATAGGGATCATGTAATGCTTATAGATAGGAACAGATGCAGACAGTGAGCCATGACCTGGAACCCAGACCCCTTTTCCTACCTTATTGCAGTTCAAGGTAGCAAGTTCACAACTGGTCGACGGTCCCTATGCTACTACTGTAAGTTGCAGAGACAAACATCAAGAGACAAATACAACACAAAGGTATAGTCATATGAAAATGGGTCAGAACCAGGCAAGCAACGCAGTAGAAAAATGAGAGACAAAGAGTAGTCAAAAGGTAAGCCAAGATCAAATATCAAACGGGATGCACAGTACAAATAATGTGAGACAGAGAGTGTTCAAAAGATAAGCTGGGTCAAAAGCACAAACAAATCCAAATGAATCCAGGAACCTAGCTCATGAGCCCAAACAAGACTATCACTGACACTGGTATATGGCCAGGAAGGGGTTTAAATAGAACACAAGTCTTAGGATCAGAACCTCAGCGCTTCAGTAGTCAGAACACTGGCAGAATACAGCAGCTTAGCAATCATCCCACTGCTTATCTCCTCCAGCACATGCCAGCTGTGGGGAGAAAGAGCATTGCATCCTGTTGCTTAGGATGCTGTCATGTCACCAGGGGGCATGGCTTAGCATTGCGTCTCTCTCATGGATATCTCATCGCCGGAGCTCTGACAGGTAAGTTTGTGACACATCATTTTTAAGTTTTTATCATCACATTCAGGACTACAATTAATGGTAACACCTGTTTCTAAATAACACAAATTCCACCATTCACAATAGGAGATGTTATAGTCTACTCCCCTCCCTGGATTTCTAGAAAATGTTCATATAATGTTATTGAGCATCTCCTGTTCATTGTAACTTATGCTCATATAGCTGCTGTAAAGAGCATCTTAGAGAAGTTAGCTATCCACAAAATCATGTAACAAAAGAAAATTTAAAAAAAATCTAATTGCAAAACAAATACATGCATATTAGGAAAAAGAAACATATCTCAATGGTCCGAAAAAAAAACATATAGATGATTAATTTATTTATTTATAATACTCTTGTCCGCTTATATGACAGAAGGACATTAGGAGCCCAATTTGCGATGCTATATTTGTATAACCTATAGCTACACTTCTGTTATAGATCCAAAATTTTAATATTGAAGGCAAGAAAAGAATGTTGGGTGTACTAGTCATAGTATGCTTACAATGGTAAGAAAAAAAATCATTTTAATAAATGATGGCATTATATCCAAAAGAAGAGACATTGAAAAGTCGACTGTAAAGTTTTTATCTTTATTTTTGTTTAAACTTTTTCTGAACTCTATGCTAAAAATCAAGCTTAATTAGAAATAATATATAAAACATTAGCAATTCAGGCAGTCTGCCATCCAGATCATTGGTGTACAGACTCAGTTCACCTTACAGTTTAGCAAATCTGGTTACTTCATAATTCTACGTATTAGTTAATTTAGCAAAAGTCAATAAAGTTAACTATGCTAAGTACATATGGTGCGGCAAAGCAAAACAAGTGCAGCAAATTGTCCTTGGAGTTTCTAACAACTATTGTGTACGCATTTCTTAAATATGTTGCATGGCTTCACTGCATTTAATACAGTGAATAATAAGGTTTGACATGTATTGTAGAAACTATGAACATAGACTCTGAAACTGAGCTAGTACACAAGACAATGTCATAACATGATTTCCTATATGTTAATCTGCCTGACAGAAAACAGATTTCTTTTGACAAATAACATTGCCATTGACCTTAATGCACTGGTGACTTTGAACTTGTACATTGGAAAGCATAGATGAAATGGAATCATATGCGATCAAAATTTGATTTGCCATTTTGATTATCTTTATGTTTGCAGTCATTTGACATTGCTATTTTATTACATTTGATTATTTCTGACTGCACGTGCAGATCTATCTACATGTGATATCATGGAAATGAATGAATGATGAATTTAAAAAAAATGTAACAAGGAAGAGTGAATAAATTATCATATCTTCACAACACTTACAGCAATTGTGTAGACCCCACATCCTTTACCCGTGGTATATGGATCCCAAAGAGGAACATGCCATCTCTTTGGCGCTGTTCCCCGCTGGGCTTTTTATAGTTGCCCGACATCAGTAAACTTGATGGCACTTTGACATTATTTATTGTGTAGCGGTTAAGTTTGCCAAACATGTTAGATGGCCATACCTTCTTAATAGCCAACCATCTAATGCATATGGGGATTTTGGATTCTCCACCAATGGTAGATGTTTAAGGAGATAAAGACTGGACATTTTGGATTTCAACTGCCCAATCCTTTAGTTCTCAAAAATAGTCAGCTCCCATAGGAGTCTTGAAGTGGTTCCTTCCCCTCTTCCAAATTAGAACACATGCAGGAAGTGTGGTTTTGGTGAACAAGCATTCAGCTTCTAGCTATCTTAGGCCTGTTTCATACTTGCGTTGTTAATTCCGGTTTTGAGATCCAGCAGAGGATCTCAAAAAACGTAATTAAACTGATCCATTTTGATTTTGCACATCAGCATGCATCTGTTCCATTAGGAAGCAGCTGTGTGAAATCAAAATGTAACAAACCGGATCCATCACTAAATACTTTGAAAGTAAATGGGTGACGGATTCATTTTTTTAGGTTCCTTAAAAATGGATTCATCACCATGGACTTACATTATTTTTAGAGACAGATCTGATGTGTTCCATCGTAGCTTGCAGCAGTTTTGTGTCCGGTAACAAAATAGAATATTCAAGGATTCGAAGGCCTCCTGATGCTTACTGAACATATCTCTTTCCATTCAGAAATGCATTAGAATCTCAATACCGGAAAACAACAATGCAAGTGTTAACACGTTGCCGACCTAGGATGAGAATGTTCATCCTAATATGTTAAAAAAAAAGTTAAATAAAAGTGTTTTAACAAAAAAAAATGAAGTTTAAAAAAAAAAGCCCCTTCCCTATAAAGAAACACATAAAAATAGAAAAATAAAATATATATATGCATATTAGGTATCGACACGTTCGTAAAAACCTGCTTTATTAAAATATCACATGATCCAGCCCGCCCGGTCTAGACCGTAAAAAATAAAAAATAAAAACTGTCTAAAAAAAGTCATTTTTTTGTCACATTTCATCACAAAAAATGTAATACCATGCGATCAAAAAAGCGTATGCCTCCAAAAATAGTACCAATCTAACCGTCATCCCGCAAAAAATGAGCACCTACCCGAAACAATCGCCCCCAAAAATAAAAAAACTACAGCTCTCTGACTATGGAGACACTAAAACATGATTTTTTTTGTTTCAAAAATGATATTATTGTGTAAAACTTAAAAAAATAAGTATACATGTTAGGTATCGCCACGTCCGTAAAAAACTGCTCTACAAAAGTATTGCATGTTCTCTCCCCTCAGGTGAACACCGTAAAAAATAAAAACTGTCTAACAAAAGCCATTTTTTGTCACATTTCATCACAAAAATTGTAATACCAAGCAATCAAAAAAGCGTATGCCCCCAAAAAAAGTACCAATCTAATCTTCATCTCATCCTGCAAAAAATTAGCCCCTATCTGAGACAATCACCCAAAAATAAAAAAAATTACAGCTCTCTGACTATGGAGACACTAAAATGTGATTTTTTTTTTGTGCTTCAAAAATATTGTGTAAAACTTAAATAAATAAAAAAAAGTATACATATTAGATATTGCCGCGTCCGTAACGACCTGCTCTATAAAAATATCACACGATCTAACCTGTCAGATGAATGTTGTAAATAACAAAAAATAAAAACAATGCCAAAACTGCTAGTTTTTGTTACCTTGCCTCACAAAAAGTGTAATATAGAGCTACCAAAAATCGTATGTACCCTAAAATAGCACTAACAAAACCGCCAACTTATCCCGTAGTTTCCAAAATGGGGTCAGTTTTTTGGAGTTTCCTACTCTAGGGGTGCATCAAATGTGACATGGCAACTTAAACTTTTTCCAGTGAAATCTGCCCTGGCGTTCCTTTCCTTCTGTGCCCTGCCGTGTGCCTGTACAGCAGTTTACGATGACAAATGGGGCATTTCTGTAAACTACAGAATCAGGGTAATAATTACTGAGTTTTGTTTGGCAGTTAACCCCTGCTTTATTCTCAGAATAAAATGATTCATATGGAATATTTGCCAAAAAAGTGAAATTCGGAAATTTTGGCTACATTTTCCTTTAATTATTGTGGAACACCTAAAGGGTCAATAACGTTTGTAAAATCAGTTTTGAATACCTTGAGGGGTGTAGTTTCTAATTTCTAAGCCTTCTATCGTCCCAAAAAAATAAAATGTAATTTTCAAAGTGATCCAAACCTGAAGTAGACACATGGGGAATGTAAAGTCATAACTATTTTTGGAGGTATTACTATGTATTTTAAAAGTAGAGAAATTGACATTTGGGAATTTGCACATTTTTCTAAATTTTTGGTAAATTTGGTATTTTTTTATAAATAAGAATGAAATATTTTGACTCAAATTTACCACTGTCATGAAGTACAATATGTTACATGAATGACATGAAAACAATCTCAGAATGGCCTGGATAAGTAAAAGCGTTCTAAAGTTATCACCACATAAAGTGAGACATGTCAGATTTGCTAAAAATGGCCTGGTCCTTAAGGTGAAAAATGGCTGGGTCCTTAAAGGGATTTTGTCACCTAAAATTTTCTTTATTGATTAAAAAGAGATAATAAAACATGTTATTTTTCTCTAATCTGTTTGTATTTTCTGATTGTAGTTTTTGAAATTTCATTACTAGAACATTTTTACGGGGGCTGCCATCTTGGCTGAGCTGTTCTAAACAGCATTTAGTGATATGCTTTACAGCAAGCCCCATGGACCATAGGCAGCAATAGACAGCTCCAGTCCTATTGAGAATGCATTGAGAGGCTTTTTCCTTTGAAGTTTTTGTTTATTCTACAGGGAGATTCTATTGTCTGTGATGTGAGTTGGTCTCCAATTACACTGTTTACGGTAGCAGCATTACTTTACAGCTGACACACTGACAAACAGGATATCTCAGCTGAGATTATAGCCTAGTGGCCAGAAGGAAAACTGCAAGATTTTAAGATGATTTTAAAATATAGATAGGAACATGGAAAATTAGAAAAAACATCGCCAAACATTACAAAGACATATGTTTAACATAAAAACTTGATTTAAACAATGGGTCATTTTTTTATGACAAATTCCCTTTAAGGTGTTAAACAGGCCTTATGTGTATGTCCAGCCTCACTTGGCTTGGGAACTTTAAGAAATATTGCAGATACTGTAGGTCTATGCAGATGGCCAAGACCTTTCTAGCTATTGTGATCTAGTGTACAAAGACAGACCCTGCTTGATAAAGCAAACAGTATACTATAGAAATGCTGCTTGTAGCATCTGTTTTATCAGCTACACACTTTATTCATGTCCAGTGTTTTTAGAGTGTGCTCTACCCTCAAAATCCTTAAAGTTTAGAATGATGGCTCTTGTTTTTACAATAATAAATTTAAATGTAGTAAAGGAAAGCCATTATCATACCCTGAAACATAGAGCAAATTATCAATGCTTTAAAAAGAGTATGCAAATAGATTTAAAAGCAGAAGGGGAGATTTATCAAGATCAGACAGTTCGGATTTAATATCCCCTGTGCTACCTGAGGATGCACCTAATTTATGACGAGAAGCACAACTCATTATCTATTAGGCATACCCTCTTACAGCACATTCATGGCAACTTTACGTTTGCCTAAACATAAATAGTTGTCAATAGAGCTGCCATAGATTTCTGTCTTCATCAGCACCACAAGACTAGTTAAAATGACTATAGTTTTGTCATGAACTCTGGACACACAGCTCCCCTGCCTTTGTCAAGCTCCCTTTTAGAAAAGAGGCAAAGGTAGCATAGAAATACCAATATTTTGTCACAATGACATTTAAATAGTTGCAAACATAAGGTTTGCAACTTTTTTTTACACCAGAAAACAGGTGTAGGGAAAGTATAACCCCCCCCCCCTTAGTGGTAACTGTTTTGATTATCCTTATCCTAGCCAATTACACAGTTCAATAACTTATATTTAATGTTTGTTCTTCAAACAAGGCTAAATCAGGGTAGAAACCCATATACCCAGTACATTATGAGACTGGTTTATATAGGCCTCTTTTCACATTGCATAGCCAACCATCTTAACCTACCCCACCGCATCATACCATGGAACACATTGTGATTGCTGTAAGGGAGAAGATGCAGCATTGGAGACTGGGAATGCAAGTTTTTGACATGAATAACATTCTGCCAATTTTTTCCCTCATGCAAATCTTCATATTCATACCCCTAGAACTTTTCCAGATTTTTTCATATTACACCCACAAGCGTAAAAGTATTTTATTTGGGATTTTATGTGCTAGATCAAAGTATTGTGAAGTAAAAAGAAAATAATACATGGTTTCCAAAGATTTTAGTAGATAAAAATCTGAAAAGTGTGGCGTGCATTTGTATTCAGTCCATCTGTACTCTGAAACCCCAAAATAAAATCAAGTATGACCAATTACGTTCAGTAATTAGTTTATAATAAGGATGAACAAGCCAGTTTGGTCAGAAATTTGATTGTTTTTGCATGGCTGACTAACCGAAATCTTTTCATGTTCGTTTCAGACGAATCCACCAAAACTACACATAGCACCATTTTAATGCACAAGTTAGTGGGAAAATAATCAGAAGAAGAAGAAGGGATTTTACATGACCCTGGGAAGAATTGGAAGGAGGACTTGCCTTGATTGGCTCTCAGGCTGGTAGACAACCTGAATGAACCAATAAGTGCTACAGCAGACAGGGAAGTGCTCTAGCTGAACCCGCAGAATGCCATTCGGTGCTGGGCTGTGAATGAGAGTGGTTGAATGTTATAGTGTCTACCAGGAACATGATCATAGGGACTCAAGGAGAGTGACAAATTAGTCAGGGACAGTCAGAAATCAATCATGTGTATTGCCAGGAAAAGTGGAGGAAAAGGCTAGGATTCCAAGCAAGAATTGTGTGTGTTGTGTACAATACAGAGAAGCAGGGTAGCTGGCAGACATTATTTTTTTGTGGGGTTCAATATAATTAAACAGTATTTACTACCCTCACCAACTGTGTCATTCCTCTATACCTTGTAGATTGTAAGCCCTCACAGGCTCACCTGTCTCCTTCTGAACCAGATTGTAACTAGTAGTGTTTCTGCTTATTGCAATTGTCTGTATTATGTATGTATACTAGAGATGAGCGAACATGCTCGTCCGAGCTTGGTGCTCGTTCGAGCATTAGGGTATTCGCATATGCTCGCTACTCGGACGAGCATATCACGATCCTCGAGGAAATGGCAACTATCTCTTCCTGCATGTTAGCCGCCTTTTTTCAGCCAATCAAAATGCAGAAGAGTCTTTGGTACCTCCTAGCATCACGTGGTGCCCCTCGATAGCAGGGATTGGCTGGCCAGATCAGATGACCTGGGAATATAAAAATCTGGTCCCACACTGCTCGCATCATACGCCGTCTGCATGAGATTAGGGATAGAGCTGCTGTCTGTCAGGGAGAGTGTTAAGGCCCGAATTTAGTTGTTGGTTAGGCAGGAATCACCCACACAGAACCCAACAGCCCTTCTAAGGGCTACAAGCACATTTTTTTGGTCTTCTCCTAGCTGCTGGCTGGGACTTGTAGTGCAGCTACTGCCATCTTGGCTGCACACTGTTAGGGCGTGAAATTAGAATCTGGTTAGGCAGGAATCATCCACAAAGAATCCAACGCTCCTTCTAAGGGCTACAACAACATTTTTTTTGTCCTCCTCTCGGCTGCTGGCTGGGACTTGTAGTGCAGCTACCGCCATCTTGGCTGCACACTGTGCACAGCGACTGGTGGCAGAAAGGGGACAGCACATGGTCCACAGAGATCCCAATAAAATTGCCCTCTCAGTACTCATTTTTGCTGCTGCTGTACCTTGGCTTGCTGGGATCTGTAGTGCAGTCTAGGGAATACGTTTTGTCATTCAGTTATATAAACTACAGACCAGTAAACAATTGTGAGGTGTGCGATACACTAGCCGCAGTCTAGAGAATACTTTTTTTCACTCAATTATATAAACTACAGTCCAGTGAACAATTGTGAGGTGTGCGATACACTAGCCGCAGTCTAGAGAATACGTTTTTTTTCACTCAATTATATAAACTACAGTCCAGTGAACAATTGTGAGGGTGGCAATACACTAAGCCGCAGGTCCTAGAGAATATTTTTTTCACTCAATTTATTAAACTACAGTCCAGTGAAACAATGTGAGGTGTGCGATACACTAGCCTCAGTCTATAGAATTCACGTTTTTTTGACTCAATTAATATAAACTAGCAGTTTCACTAAACAATTGTGAGGTTGTGCGATACGCTAGCCGGCAGTCTAGAGAATAGTTTTTTTCACTCATTATATAAACTTAACAGTTCCCAGGTGAACAACTTGTGAGGTGTTGCAATACCACAGCCGCAGTCTAGAGAATACGTTTTTTTCCACTTCAAGTTATATAACTACAGTCCAGTTGAAACAATTGTGAGGTGTGCGATACACTAGCCACGAGTGCTAGAGAATAATTTTTTCATCTTATTAAACTAACAGTTCCAGTGAACAATTGTGAGCGGTGTTCGATAAAACTAGCCACAGGCTAGTGAATTTTTTTTTTCACCTCATGTTATATAAATACAGTCCAGTCGAAACAATTGTGAGTGTGTGTGTACACTAGCCGGCAGTCGTTAGAGAATATTTTTTTTCACTCAATTTATAGTAACTACAGTCCATGAACAAAGTTGTGAGGTGTGCGATACACTAGCCGCAGTTTAGAGCATAAGTTTTTTTCACTCAAATTATATAAACTACAGTCCAGTGAACAATTGTGAGGTGGCGATACACTAGCCGCGAGTCTAGAGAATAATTTTTTTCACTCAATTATATAAAC
>ONZH01026238.1:0-44391 GCA_900303285.1 Rhinella marina
GGAACTTTCATTAGTTCCATAAACCTGTCCTGGTCATGTGATGGACCACAGGTGAGCAGCTTGTTACACGACACGCTCTGTGCCGAACGTGTGTGTCCTCACATGAGGCAGACCCTATCATGTCTATCTCTGGCCAGGACAGAGTCAGGGACGACTGGAAATTTCCCTGTAGGTCTGATGGCCAGTCCACCCCTGGACAGAGTAATATCCATCACATGACTAAGACTGATCTGATCTATATCCATCACATGACCGCACTGATTTATATCCATCACATGATGGCACTGATCTATATCCGTCACATGACCAGCGCTGATCTATAGCCATCACATGATCGGCACTGATCTATATCCTGTCACATGATCGGCACTGATCTATATCCATCACATGACCGGCACTGATCTATATCCACTGGATGACAGCAAGCAGAGATCCTGCAAACTGTAAGCAACATATACAGAAATGACAGTATATTGGAAAACTGTAAAACCTGTCATTATACAAAAGAATAATCAGAACCTCTCAGATCCAATCAGACCATTAACAGCTTCCTTCTTTTTTTTAACAAGGAGCTGCTCCCTCTCCTGCCATGTTTTAGTAAGTACATGCATCCCTCAAGTATCTATTCATATATAACTATATTGTGTCATTCCTCTATTATTCCTACTAGGAATGAATTGCCAGCAGTATGCAGTAAAGGTCCAGTTGGGGGAGTGTCTTTGCATAGTCTGACATTATCAAATCAGTGCAGCCTGTGTCAGACTGTGCACATTCAGCTGATAACACCACACAGCCCATTATTGACAGAATGCCGGCAATTCATTCATAAACTTCTAGTAGGAATAATAGAGGAATGGCATAACATACAGTTATACGAAAGATTTCTAGAATTGTTATTATGGGGGGTGCAAAATAGTTACTAAAACAGACTTGGCAGGAGAAACAAACCCATTAGAATCAGGACCAGACTAGAGGGTGAATAACCCGACTCTTCCAGATACTACACCACCATGTGAATACGAGACTTGCATCTTAATTTATTACTTCTCCAAGAAAACAGAGGTCACTTGGGAGACTTCAGCCCTCCATAACCATCCTAAGCTTCATTGATCTTCTTCATTAACCCTTTACTGGACAGAGTTAGCTCAGCATGGCGACGCTTCAGATTCTCCAGGGTCTGACTAAGTTCCTCAGTGGCGTCCACCTTGTCCTCAAAGTCCCTGAGAAGAACCTTGTTACCCAGAAGGCCACATTTCTGCTTGAGTTTCAGGTTGTCCATCCTCAAACTATCCCTGGCCTGTTTGGTCTTGGTCAAAATGTCCCTTTTGTTGCCCACCAGGGCCTCAACTTCCATGAGTCTCTCTTTTTGTTTCTGGTTCTCAGCCTGGACGAACTGGAGCTTCTCCTTGACGTGGGTCAGCACTTGCACCGGTGTTGGTAATCTTCTTCTTCAGCTTCAGCAGCTCCTCGTTTCTTTCTTCGATCTTCTCGTTGTAGGTCTGGTTTTCAATTTTCAGTTGCTCAAAGTCGATGAGGTGCAAACCCTCAGCCAACTCCTCCTTGGAGCGGAGGGTGGACTCATAGCGACTGATCTGATTTTTCAGCTTGATGTTCTCCAGGCGGACCTGGATGACTTCCTTCTCCTTGCGTTCTTCCCTGGATTGTAATAAGTCTATTTCTTGGATGAGGGAGGAAGCCGCATGCTTCCCAGCTCCTCGTTTGCTGAGGCTGCAGAGGGCAAGCTTCTTCTTCTGTTCTTGGAAAGCCATCCACTCCCTGTCCACCTTACTTACAATGTCCTGACACTGGGCCTTCAGCTCCTCTATCTGCTGCTGATGGAAAGCGGCTTCTTCTTTGTACTTCTGTCTCATCTCCTCCAGGGTGGCCAAGTACTTAAGGTAGCGTTGCTCCTGATCTGCCACGTGCTTCGACGTCTCAGGACGGTTGTCTTCTCCTTTCTTCTTGCGGAAATACTCGTAGAGCTTGTGCTGGAGCTGAGCGTTGTGCTGCTGGATTTTATCGCGGTCCTGGGCCAGAGCATGATACTCCTGCATCAGTTCTTCTCGAATCTGCTCTTCATCAGCCTCCAGCTCTTGGTCCTGCTCAGCTTCTTCTTCTTCACCTTCTTCCGGTTCTTCTAAAAGAGTCTCTTCCTTGGGTTCTTGGTCTGTCTCCTCGGACGTCTCCAGCTCATCTATTGGGATCGCAGCATGTTCTTCAGTTTCATGATGGGATTCTGAAGGGTCCAAACCATTCTCTTCCATTGCACTCCTTGGCTCTATGCCTGTTATCTGCCCAGCACTAGGATCTCTGGTGCTCTCCTGACTGGTAGAAATGTGAAGTTCCTCCTGGATGGTACCTGGTTCTGTGGTGTCCGCCAGGTTGGTACCCCAGCTCTGTGGTGCCCTCCTGGCTTGAACTGTCCTGGCTGGCGCCTGGCTCTCTGGCGCCCCCCTCCTGGCTGGCACCTGGCTCTCTGGCACTCTCCTGGATGTCGCCTGCCTCTCTGGCACTTTCCTGGATGTCGCCTGGCTCTCTGGCACCCCTCCTCTTGGCTGGCACCTGGCTCTCTGGCACCCTCATGGCTGGTATTCGGATCTTGATGGGCACCCTCCTGGCTGGTAGGTCGCTCACTGGCACCCTCACGCACGGCATATTCCTCTCTGCCACCCTTCAGAATAGTGCCAGGTTCTGTACTACCTTCTTGAATGATAGCCGGTCCTGTCTCAGCTTCCTGCAAGGTACCAGGTAGTCTTTCCCCTCCCTCTGCCACCATCTCACTGCTGTCACTTGGGTCGCCCATGCTGGCACACGTCGGTTATCCTTCTCCCGGGGACAGACAGCTGGCTGGATAGCGAAGGTTGTGTATTTACCGCTCCCTTGGTTTCTATGGAGACGCGTTACGAAAGGCGGAGCCACGGCACAGCGCTCTCTTCATTACCAAATGTTCATGGTAGATGCTATTTCCTAGCCAGCTAAAGGACCTCTGATGATGTCATGCCCATGTGACCAGACTCTTGAGTAGGCGGAGCCAGTCTGGAGTCTGCAGGAAGCACAGTTGATTTCCCGGGGCTTATGAGTGGTTTGCTGGTGAGGGCAGAAGCCCAGTAACAGGTGAGTGTTTTCTAGGGTTTATGAGTGGTTTGCTGTAATGTTCTGCAGGAGGGGGGTTGTTTGCTGTAATGTTCTGTAGGAGGGGGGTTGTTTGCTGTAATGTTCTGTAGGAGGGGGGGGTTGCTGCAGTAATGCTCTGCAGGAGGGGGGGGTGTTGCTGCAGTAATGCCTGCAGGAGGGGGGTGTTGCTGCAGTAATGCTCTGCAGGAGGGGGGTGTTGCTGCAGTAATGCTCTGCAGGGAGGGGGGGTGTTGCTGCAGTAATGCTCTGCAGGAGGGGGGTGTTGCTGCAGTAATGCTCTGCAGGAGGGGGGGTGTTTGCAGTAATGCTCTGCAGGAGGGGGGTGTTGCTGCAGTAATGCTCTGCAGGAGGGGGGGTGTTGCTGCAGTAATGCTCTGCAGGAGGGGGGTGTTGCTGCAGTAATGCTCTGCAGGAGGGGGGGTGTTGCTGCAGTAATGCTCTGCAGGAGGGGGGTGTTGCTGCAGTAATGCTCTGCAGGAAGGGGGGGTGTTGCTGCAGTAATGCTCTGCAGGAGGGGGGGTGTTGCTGCAGTAATGCTCTGCAGGAGGGGGGTGTTGCTGCAGTAATGCTCTGCAGGAGGGGGGTGTTGCTGCAGTAATGCTCTGCAGGAGGGGGGGTGTTGCTGCAGTAATGCTTCTGCAGGAGGGGGGGTGTTGCTGCAGTAATGCTCTGCAGGAGGGGGGTGTTGCTGCAGTAATGCTCTGCAGGAGGGGGGGTGTTGCCTGCAGTAATGCTCTGCAGGAGGGGGGGGTTGCTGCCGTAATGCTCTGCAGGAGGGGGGGGGGTTGCCGCCGTAATGCTCTGCAGGAGGAGGGGGGGGTTGCTGGGCCCGTAATGCTCTGCAGGAGGAGGGGGGGGTTGCTGCCGTAATGCTCTGCAGGAGGAGGGGGGGGTTGCTGCCGTAATGCTCTGCAGGAGGAGGGGGGGTTGCTGCCGTAATGCTCTGCAGGAGGAGGGGGGGTTGCTGCCGTAATGCTCTGCAGGAGGGGGGGGGTTGCTGCCTTAATGCTCTGCAGGGGGGGGGGGGGGGTTGCTGCAGTAATGCTCTGCAGGAGGGGGGGGGGTTGCTGCCGTAATGCTCTGCAGGAGGGGGGGGGGTTGCTGCCGTAATGCTCTGCAGGAGGAGGGGGGGGTTGCTGCCGTAATGCTCTGCAGGAGGGGGGGGTTGCTGCCTTAATGCTCTGCAGGAGGGGGGGGGGGGTTGCTGCAGTAATGCTCTGCAGGAGGGGGGGGTTGCTGCCGTAATGCTCTGCAGGAGGAGGGGGGGGTTGCTGCCGTAATGCTCTGCAGGAGGGGGGGGGGGTTGTTGCCGTAATGCTCTGCAGGAGGGGGGGGTTGTTGCCGTAATGCTCTGCAGGAGGAGGGGGGGGTTGCTGTAATGCTCTGCAGAATGTGGGGGTATATAGAGTTGTTTTCCTGGGCCAGACTCTTGAGTAGGGAGTCTGCAAGAAGCACAGTTGATTTCTTGGGCTCATGAGTGGTTTGCTGGGGAGGACAAGAGTAGATGCTATTTCCTAGTGGGTAAAGCAGTGGTCCCCAACCTTTTTTCCACCAAGGACAGGTTCCTTGCAAGACAATTTGGGGGCAGTTCGCTGGTTGACGCTGATTGATTCACACAAGGTGCATAATAAAATATATAGAGATAACATAAAATGCCCCTTCTTTGTGCCCTCATTAGATGTCCCCATAGTGCCACCCAATAATGTGCCAGTACCAAGTACCCCATAGATGCCCCACAGTGCCCCCAATAATGTGCCAGTGCCCCCATAAATGCCCCCCAGTAATGTGCCAAGTTCCCCCATTAGATGCCCCCACAGACCCCCCCCAATAATGTGCCAGTACCAAGTGCCCCCATAGATATGCCCCCCCCCCCCCCCCAGCACTGTGTGCATTCCGCATCCCGTATCTCACGGAAGTTCCCCCGCAAAAAATAATAAAACATGTCCTATACTTGGCCGCAAAATCACGTCCGTAGCCCAATTAAAGTCAATGGGTCCGCAAAATTGCGGAACACTGCAGAACACTTTCCGTATGTCTTCCATTCCATTTTTATACGGATCACGGAATACATACGGTCGTGTGAATGGGGCCTAATACTTACCTCCATGCCTCTACTTACCTCATGCGATGCAGGCATCTTCCGGCCTGTGTCCTGCGCCACCTGAGCTGGCCTTTGATAGGCTACAGGCCTAGTGTCTGCAGCCTATCAGAGGAACGTGCTGGGTAGACACCTCTCCCTCCCCTGCCCTAGCACTAGTCATCTGTATCGCTGTCCTGAGAACATCCATCCAATGCCCGGTCCTGTGCCGTGGACCGATGGTTGGGGACCACTGGCCAAAGGACCTCTGCTGACGTCATCGCCTATGTGACCAGACTCTGGGGGGGGGCTGCCAGATGAGCAGGGTTGTCAACCGTCCGTACATTTACGGACAGTCCACAAAAAGTGGTTGTTTTTCTCTGCCGTCCGTAGCGTCCGGCAGAAAAAAACAATGTCCGTGATTTTTGGGCCGAAACGCCCGAAGTCTGTTCTGCGCATACGCAAACACAAGCAAGAGTGGGGAGGAAGGAGGAGGAGAGGGAAGGAGGAGGCGTTCCCCAGTCACGTTACCACTGCCCACCAATGAAACAGCAGCTTATTCCTGTGCCGGCAGTTGAAGATGGACCTGGCTGAAGGTCTGATGGGGGCACAGTGGGCTGGTCTGAGGTCTGATGGGGGCACAGTGGGCTGCTCTGAGGTCTGATGGGGGCACAGTGGGCTGCTCTGAGGTCTGATGGGGGCACAGTGGGCTGCTCTGATGGGGGCACAGTGGGCTGCTCTGATGGGGGCACAGTGGGCTGCTCTGAGGACCATTACAGAGGGTCCTTATTATTTCTGGGAACACTACTGGAGGCACTGTGGGAAAAATGATTTCTATTATGGGGAATTATTACTACTACAGGGGTACTATTGGGGGTGTTACTATTATTAGTACAATATGGAGGGCACTACTGCTAAAAGGGCTACTTGTGGAGCATTATTGGGGCACTATTACTAATGAGGGCACTCTGGGAGAGAATTATTAGTATCAGTGGGACTTTGGGGAGCACTGTAACTATATGGGGTCCTACCTATATGAGACTTAAATCTATAGTATATTATTTAGGGACATTGGGGAGCACATTATTTTGGGCAGCAGTAGGATAACAGAAAAGTGGGTAATCTAAGGTGTCTTTGTGGCAAACTATTCAGAGAGAAGATCCAAGGGGGCACAGTGGGCTGATCTGCTTTACCATGGGCCGCATTGCTAATGACAGAGGGGCTTAGTGAGGGCCCGGAGCCGTCACCACCCCTGCAGCGAAGAATCAATGTGGGTTTTTTTTTTATTATTATTTATTGATTTTTCTGTCTGTTCTTTTTTTGCAGACCCCCCAACTGGACTACTTCAGACTTGTTGAACTACATCAATGACCAGCGTGTTTTTTTTTTTTTTTTTTTTTAAATAAAATAGTTATTGAGGGTTGTGTGTGTTTGTTTTTAATGTGTTTATTTTTTAGTTTTTTTACTTTATTACTATTGCCTTAGTAATGGCCACTGTCTCATTGGCAGCATTTATTACAAAGGTGAGGCTTAGTATTAGCCCAATTATTACCCTGGTACCACCAGAGGTACCAGGAAGAGCTGGGTATGGTCCAGTACCCGACCATGTAGTAATGGTCAGGTAATGGGGCATCATTGGGTTGGTATTAACCCCTTCCAATACATTATGTAATTCTATGTCATATGTTTGGCCTTAACCCATAACGCCATACCTGTAAAGCGTTATGTGCCTGTGGGTGTATGGAGTGGGCCTCTGCAGTGAGCCCTCTCCATACACAGGCATGAAACAGCCAGCACCTGGCCACACTAATGGGGAGTGTCGACCGTGTCACCCCCATCATTTAACCCCTCAGGTGTTGCGGTCAACGCTGATTGCGCCACCTGTGAGTGAAGGCAGAGGGATGCAGTTACCTTTGCCTTCAGATTTTAGCCCCTGCAGTGAAATCATGGGCATTGGTTGCCATGGTAGCCTGGGCGCTGCTAAACCATCCAGGCCTGGCATAGTTTTCTCTATACTGAGCTATGCATGAGGCAGAGCTCAGAATGGAGAGATCCCATGTACTAGGCCCCTAAAGGGTCTAAGGCCTTGTTCACACGACCGTATATTGTTTCCGTTCCGGTTTTTATTGTGGACCGTATGCAGAACCATTCATGTCAATGGGTCCGCAAAAAAACAGAAGTTACTCCATGTGCGTTCCATTTCCGTATTTCTTTTCCGCAAAATAGAACATGTCCTATTATTGTCCGCATTATGGACAAGGATAGGACTGTTCTATTATGTGCCAGATGTCCGGTTCTGCAAAATACAGAATGCACACAGACGTCGTCAGTATTTTTTGTGGACCACAAAATACATACGGTCATGTGAACAAGCCCTAATAGTTATAAAAAAAACAAACAATATATTCAAAGTTTAAATAACCCCCCTTTCCGAATTGTACATATAAAAATATATAAACAATAAAAGAATGAACATATTGGGTATCACCATGTCTGAAAACGTATGAACTATTAATTACAAAAAAATTACTGTGTGGTGAACTCCTTAACGGAAAAAAAAAAAAAAAAACACAGGAGCCTTTTTTTTGTCATCTTGTGCCCCAAGAAATTGAATAACTGTGATCAAAAAGTCGTATATACCACAACAATAGTACCAATAACAACTACAGTTCGTTACACAAAAAACAAGCCCTCATACATCTCTGTGGACCAAAATATAAAAAAAGTTATGGCTGTTAGAATATAGCGATAGAAAGAAAATTTTGATTTTCCCAAAGGTTTTTATTATTTTTTTTAAAGTAGTAAAACAAACCAAAAAAAACTATTCAAGTTTGGAATCGCAGTATTCATATTGATCAGGTCATTTTTTAGTGCATAGGGAACGCTGTGATTGTCAAAACCCCAAAAACCATGGTGGAATTTTTTTTCCCTCAATTTTGGCACACAAAGAATTTTTTTTCCAATACAAGACATGGTAAATTAAATGGTGGCATTAAAAAGCATCTTGTCCCTCAAAAAATAAGTCCTCGTGTAGCTATGGGAACGGAAAATTAAAAAAAGGTTTGGCTATTGGAACGTGGGGAGGAAAAATGTAAAACTGAAAATAGGCCCCGTCAATAGTCCCTGCTTTGGAGCGGGCGTTATAGCAACTGGGTACCGGCTGTTTCACACAGCAGACACCCGGCCTAATGTCTGCGACCAGTGGTAATGCCAGTTGTTGACTTCTAACCCCTTAGATGCTGTGGTCACACTTGACCACAGCATCTGGAGGTGCAAAAATCTGGATGCGTGTGCTTCCGTGTGTTCCCTCAGCGAGCTAGAGCATGTGTGCGGCAGTCTCTGTATTCCTCAATGATACGAGGCTGCTGCACATTAGTTTCTATGGAACCTCTGTCTGTGGCCCCGTAGGAGCATAGTATTTTTCTGACTCTGGTTGCTAATGCCCTGGAGTCTATGACAGAAGCAATACGATGATCGCTTGTTATAGTTCCCTATGGAAAAAAATATAAAAATTCAAATGACCCCCCCCCCCTTCACCAAAATTAAAAAATAACATATGAGCATTGCTGCTCAAGAAAAACTATATGTATGTGGTATAGCCATAATCGTACTGACCTGGAGAATAAACGTAATACATCAGTTTTACTGCATAGGGAAGGAACACCGTAAAAACAAAACCCATAAAACAGTTGAGGAATTGCGTTTTTCCAATTTCTCCCCATTTGGAATTTTTTTCAGCTCTCCACTGTATTTTATGCAATATTAAATAGAATTAGAAAGCACAACTTACCCCACAAAAAGAAGCCCTCATAAGGCTATATGAACGGAAAAATAAAAAAAAATGGGTCCGCAAAAAATGCAGACGATATGTGGAACACATCAATATGTCATCCGCAATTGCGGATCCGTTTCCAGGAAATAGAAAGAAATACCCAACCAACATATATTCCTCCTTCCGTTTTTTTTATATGGATGCGGATGTACAATTGGAAGGTTTTTGCAGAAACACGGATCCTTAAAAGACTGAACGAAAATCTGGAAAAGAAAAATACGGACGTGTGAATGAAGCCTTAGTATAGAATCCTGCGCTGCCTCCTCTCAGGATGGAAAGCTGATGAAGATCACAGGGGTCAGATGGACTCCAGTAACACCGGGTCTGCTATAAGAACAATGGGAGTTTTGTTGGGGAATTCTTTGACACTCAAAATGAGTTCCATTCATTTCAATGGGGTGGCAAGCAGACAGATTTCTACAAGCCTCATTCAGATCAATGGAACTGATTCTCAGCAGCCGAAAATTCTCTAACAAAATCCGCAGAGTGTGAAGGTCGCCTAAAAGCACAATAGGAAAGCTGTGTCCACGTCCTGCCCTATAGTCATAGAGTGAAGTGTGGGGTCTGCATGAGGCTTCAGGAGAAAAAGCTGACAGCACCATATGTACAGGTCAAGGGAAGGAACAGAAAACGTGAAGATGTGGAAAAATCCGACCTCCATGAAAAGTGGAAGAAATAATACTAAAGTATACTTACAATGAGAGTGACAATAGGAAAATCAGTCCAGCAATAGTATACTCACTATCAGACTGGGCAAGGGGCATCTTACCCTACGATGTCCCTAGTGAACTAGGGCACTATCTGGACTCTCTGCCCACTTGGATTTAGCATTCTTACATTTTAGAGCAGGTTAAATCTGAGTGGGCAGAGGGGCCTGGTCCTTTCTGTGAAAACGGGCTGTATTCTAGAGGGACCTGGTCCTTTAGCCAACTAAGATTTAGCATCCTTATATAGAGCGGGCTAAATACTAGTGGGCAGAGGGACCGGGTCCTTTTGCTGGCTAGGATTTAGCAATCTCACATAGAGCAGGCTATTTCCTAGTCAACAGAGGGACCGGGTCTTTAGTCCTGTAGGATCCAGCCTTTATATACCATATAAAGTATTATAAGCTATTTTCTAGTCATCAGAGGGACCAGGTCCTTTAGCCTATAAGATCCAGCCTTTGTATATATTATAAGCTATTTCCCAGGCAGCAGAGGGACCAGGTCCCTTTGCTGGCTAGGATTTAGCAATCTCACATAGAGCAGGCTATTTCCTAGTCAACAGAGGGACTGGGTCTTTAGTCCTGTAGGATCCAGCCTTTATATACCATATAAAGTATTATAAGCTATTTTCTAGTCATCAGAGGGACCAGGTCCTTTAGCCTATAAGATCCAGCCTTTGTATATATTATAAGCTATTTCCCAGGCAGCAGAGGGACCAGGTCCCTTTGCTGGCTAGGATTTAGCAATCTCACATAGAGCAAGCTATTTCCTAGGCCATAGAGGGACCAGGTCCTTAGCCCTATAGGATCCAGCCTTTGTATATATTATAAGCTTTTTCCCGGACAGCAGAGGGACCAAGTCCTTAGCAATGTAGGATCCAGCCTTTGTATATACTATAAGCTTTTTCCCAGGCAGCAGAAGGACCAGGTTCCTTTGCTGGCTAGGATTTAGCAAAACTCACATAGAGCAGGCTATTTCCTAGGCAGCAGAGGGACCAGGTCCTTAGCCCTGTAGGATCCAGCCTTTGTATATACTATAAGCTATTTCCCAGGCAGCAGAGGGACCAGGTCCTTAGCCCTGTAGGATCCAGCCTTTGTATATACTATAAGCTATTTCCCAGGCAGCAGAGGGACCAGGTCCTTAGCCCTGTAGGATCCAGCCTTTGTATATACTATAAGCTATTTCCCAGGCAGCAGAGGGACCAGGTCCTTAGCCCTGTAGGATCCAGCCTTTGTATATACTATAAGCTATTTCCCAGGCAGCAGAGGGACCAGGTCCTTAGCCCTGTAGGATCCAGCCTTTGTATATACTATAAGCTATTTCCCAGGCAGCAGAGGGACCAGGTCCCTTTGCTGGCTAGGATTTAGCAAAACTCACATAAAGCAGGCTATTTCCTAGGCAGCAGAGGGACCAGGTCCTTAGTCCTGTAGGATCCAGCCTTTGTATATATTATAAGCTATTTCCTAGGCAGCAGAGGGACCAGGTCCTTTAGCTGGCTAGGATTTAGCAAAACTCACATAGAGCAGGCTATTTCCTAGGCAGCAGAGGGACCAGGTCCTTAGTCCCGTAGGATCCAGCCTTTATATATATTATAAGCTTTTTCCTGGGCAGCAGAGGGACCAGGTCCCTTTGCTGGCTAGGATTTAGCAATCTCACATAGAGCAAGCTATTTCCTAGTCAACAGAGGGACCAGGTCCTTAGTCCTGTAGCATCCAGCCTTTGTATATATTATAAGCGATTTCCTAGGCAGCAGAGGGACCAGGTCCTTTAGCTGGCTAGGATTTAGCAATTTCACATAGAGTAGGCTATTTCCCAGGCAGCAGAGGGACCAGGTTCCTTTGCTGGCTAGGATTTAGCAAAACTCACATAGAGCAGGCTATTTCCTAGGCAGCAGAGGGACCAGGTCCTTAGCCCTGTAGGATCCAGCCTTTGTATATACTATAAGCTATTTCCCAGGCAGCAGAGGGACCAGGTCCTTAGCCCTGTAGGATCCAGCCTTTGTATATACTATAAGCTATTTCCCAGGCAGCAGAGGGACCAGGTCCCTTTGCTGGCTAGGATTTAGCAAAACTCACATAAAGCAGGCTATTTCCTAGGCAGCAGAGGGACCAGGTCCTTAGTCCTGTAGGATCCAGCCTTTGTATATATTATAAGCTATTTCCTAGGCAGCAGAGGGACCAGGTCCTTTAGCTGGCTAGGATTTAGCAAAACTCACATAGAGCAGGCTATTTCCTAGGCAGCAGAGGGACCAGGTCCTTAGTCCCGTAGGATCCAGCCTTTATATATATTATAAGCTTTTTCCTGGGCAGCAGAGGGACCAGGTCCCTTTGCTGGCTAGGATTTAGCAATCTCACATAGAGCAAGCTATTTCCTAGTCAACAGAGGGACCAGGTCCTTAGTCCTGTAGCATCCAGCCTTTGTATATATTATAAGCGATTTCCTAGGCAGCAGAGGGACCAGGTCCTTTAGCTGGCTAGGATTTAGCAATTTCACATAGAGTAGGCTATTTCCCAGGCAGCAGAGGGACCAGGTTCCTTTGCTGGCTAGGATTTAGCAAAACTCACATAGAGCAGGCTATTTCCTAGGCAGCAGAGGGACCAGGTCCTTAGCCCTGTAGGATCCAGCCTTTGTATATACTATAAGCTATTTCCCAGGCAGCAGAGGGACCAGGTCCTTAGCCCTGTAGGATCCAGCCTTTGTATATACTATAAGCTATTTCCCAGGCAGCAGAGGGACCAGGTCCCTTTGCTGGCTAGGATTTAGCAAAACTCACATAAAGCAGGCTATTTCCTAGGCAGCAGAGGGACCAGGTCCTTAGTCCTGTAGGATCCAGCCTTTGTATATATTATAAGCTATTTCCTAGGCAGCAGAGGGACCAGGTCCTTTAGCTGGCTAGGATTTAGCAAAACTCACATAGAGCAGGCTATTTCCTAGGCAGCAGAGGGACCAGGTCCTTAGTCCCGTAGGATCCAGCCTTTATATATATTATAAGCTTTTTCCTGGGCAGCAGAGGGATCAGGTCCCTTTGCTGGCTAGGATTTAGCAATCTCACATAGAGCAGGCTACTTCCTAGGCAGCAGAGGGACTAGGCCCTTAGTCCTGTAGGATCCAGCCTTTGTATATATTATAAGCTATTTCCTAGGCAGTAGAGGGACCAGGTCTTTAGTCCTGTAGAATCCAGCCTTTGTATATATTATAAGCTATTTCCTAGGCAGTAGAGGGACCAGGTCCCTTTTTCCGGCTAGGATTTAGTAGTCTCATATAGAGCAGGCTATTTCCTAGTCAACAGAGGGACCGGATCCTCAGTCCAGTAGGATCCAGCTTTTTTATAGATTATAAGCTTATTTCCTAGTCATCAGAGGGACCACGTCCTTTTGCTGGCTAGGATTTAGCAATCTCACATAGAGCAAGCTATTTCCTAGGCAGCAGAAGGACCAGGTCCCTCTGCTGGCTAGGATTTAGCAATCTCACATAGAGCAAGCTATTTCCTAGGCAGCAGAGGGACCAGGATTTAGACACCACAGACTTCCATTATAAGAATTGTTGCGCGACTTTGGTGCGACAAGAAGTCGCGCGACAACTGTCGTGGTGTAGTTGTGCACTCTGTGTCGCCGTGTAGCCCTAGCCTAAATCTGCAGTGAAACTCCTTAACATAGCTAACCACACCCACATTACAAAACTATAGTGAGTGGCGTAAAAATGCACAAAGTCACAAAATTTAGCACAAGCGAGTGCAAAAATGTTGCAAAATTTTGCCCAGTTCCTAAAATTTTGCACAAGTGCAAAAAGTTGCAAAAGCTCTATTTTGCTTTATTTATTTTTTTTAAAGTCTTTTCTTAGAAATAGAGAAACCTCCTTCAGCTGACACATTTTACACCGCCCTGGTTTCAGACTGTGACTAAAGTCCAGGAGGGTCTGAAAATCTATGGCTGTTGTATAATCTGCTGGTTTTCTTACATGGAGGTTTTTATGAATGTGAAATAAAGACTGCAGCACAAACCTGCACGTGTGACAGCGTCCTAACAGCTTTTACTAGTCCATCTGCTAGCTGAGATGATTGCCTTACTACAGGTAATACATGGACAGACTCCAGCTGTGGTAAAACTACAACTCTCAAGATGCACACTTGCATGCTGGGAGTCGTAGTTTCACCACAGCTAGAGTGCCGGAGGTTAGCCATCACTGACCTAATACCTCTATATTCCCTACCTGGGCAGAAGGAAAATAATATAATATACCGGTAATATAATGTGATATAATGTAATATAATATAATATGATATAATATAATATAAACGAAAGCATGGAAATACCCTTTAACATATTCCTCCCATCATTGCTAGTGAGTATAAAACAGTAAGATTGGGCTCATTTGCTAAATTGTTGCCTGTTCTAATGTGTTCTTTCTCTGCGCTCCCTTTCTTCCCAGATGTTAACTTACTTTGCAGCATTTGAAGTATTTTTTGAAGAAAATTTGCCGAGATTATTTGCCCATTTCAAGAAAAATAATCTGACCCCCGATATCTACCTAATAGACTGGTAAGAGTGATGCGTGATTGTATGCCTCCATGTACCGTGCCTTAGGATTCATGGCTTGGCATCATAGCACTTTCTTTTAGGAGCAAGAAAGGGTAGCCATTCTAAAGGTCCTGAGATGTCCACAAATGACTTAGACCACTAGATAAGGCTTCCCACACTAAGTTGAGCTGTGTGCTTAGAGCAGAACCCATGCAGAACAGCCAATGGCTGCAATATGAAAGGGGTCATGTCTGCTGGGGCAATGCCTATAACCTTTCTGGACCATCCTTAGACTATAAATGGCAGTCCACACTTGGCTGTGCAAGGTTTGCCTTCACATGCAGATCGTGCAGGAGCAGGGAGCGTGTTGCAGAGACAGCTAGGTTCCCCATTGTGAAGGTTTTTTGTACTGTCCCAGCCTTCCTTATTGTTATATACATGGTGGTCAATGGGTGCTGTGTATACAAATCCGGACACGGCCATGCTGCCCTTCTGGTTACTGGTAAACTGCAGGAGCTGCTGGGTCTTAGCAGACCCAAATTGGCTGTGTATTGCATATCAGGAGGCTGTATACTTCTTGTCTTGACCTGACAAATGCTTGTTTTCATTGTTCATCTTGACTTTCATGTTAATAATGTTTGGTGGTTTTGGCACAGACCACTTTGCTTGTACTCTTCTGCCATCTGCTGGTCAGAATGAATACTGCAATCCCCGTGAGCTAACCTGTCAGATCAGTGCAGAGAGCATTGATTTTCATAAGATTTGACTTCATCCAGCACTAGTAATGATATTTACATGGGAATGTATTGTCATATGAATGGCATTTGTATGTTTCCCCTCAGGATTTTTACCCTGTACAGTAAGTCTCTACCACTGGATCTGGCGTGCCGGGTTTGGGACGTGTTCTGCCGTGACGGGGAGGAGTTTCTTTTCAGAACTGCCTTGGGAATACTAAGACTTTTTGAAGACATTTTAACTAGAATGGACTTCATTCACATTGCCCAGTTTCTGACCAAGCTCCCGGAGGACTTAATCGCTGACGACTTATTTGCCTCTATTGCTGCAATTCAGATGCAGAGCCGGAACAAGAAGTGGGCTCAGGTATGGGAGCAACCCACTTGGTATTGCAGTATTTTTAGTAGCAGCTTAAATAATTGGTGCCATAGGTACACCCACCAGTGTCGGATCATAGACGCAGTCTAATAAAACGCAGAGCACCCTAGACGCCGCCTCCTGTTGACTGCTGCTAAAAGGAGTTCTCTGGGAATTAAGAAAATGAAAATACTTAAATATTACTTCATTATAAATATATTCCCAAATACCTTTCATTAGTTATAATGGCTCATTTTGGCTCATTAGGAGAAATAAAATGGCCTCCGTCCTATTAGTACACACAAAACCTGTCCTAATCACACAGGAGGCACACGGATTAAGGATCCTGAATACAGATTATAAGATCGTCAGCTGAATCTCTGTAGGAATGGAGTTCATGAGGAGACCTGAAGTACAGAGAGGAGGTGGGGGTGTGGCTGATGAGCAGCAGCACTTGTGTGCATTCTCCATTACCACAGTCTGTCCTGTCCGTCCTCTCTGTACTTCATGTCTCCTCATGAACGCCATTCCTACAAAGATTCAGCTAAATATCATATTGAACTGTAGTCAGGATCGTAATCCCTGACAGTCAGAGCAGAGAGGAGGATGAGGCAGCTCTTTACCTCAGTGTTGTGAAGTAACTTGTCCTGCTGTGTGACAGGTTCTGTGAGTACTAATAGGACGGCGGCCATTTTGTTTCTCCTAATCATTACTCCCTAGACAAAACGAGCCATTATACCTAATGAAAGGTATTTGGTAATATATTTATAATAAAGTAATATTTGCGTATTTTCATTTTCTTAATTCCCGGAGAACCCCTTTAAATACAAAAATTCTCAGATTGAAATTTCTCCCATGCTTTGAACAGGTTGTTCATGTAGGACAACACCCTTCCTTGTGGCCGCTGCTGCCATTAAACGCTGCCTATTGAATGGGTGATCATGTAACACACAGACTTGCAGAGTCCTCCGAAGCGATGGGGGGTCTGCTGTGAATTGGCGCGGATTATGTTGCGGAATTCATAGCGGTAATCTTGCGGGTTCGCTGCAGATTTCACTCACTCTCTGCATTTAGAAGCTTGAAATCTGCAACATAAATTGACATCCACACCGCAGGTCAAGTTATTTTATTTCAGAAATTTTCCGCAATTTATAGATGAGATTTTTTTTTTTTTTTTAAATGTCATCCTCTTGGTAGCTACTGTGGATTTTCTGAATGCAACGCCACTGCAGAAAACCTGCTTTATATAGACCACGTGTGGTCGTACCTTAGAGGGGTTGTGCCATCTCATACATGTTTGATAGGTACAGCACCTACCTCTAAAACGGATCCCGCAAAGAGAAGGAGAGCGGACTGAGCACGTGCGGCCGACCTCCATTCATTTCTATGGGAGCGCTGGGAGCCAGTGCTATTTTCGGCACTCCCATAAAAATGGAGTGCAGCCGTGCATGTGCGGTCTGCTCTCCTCTTTGCAGGCTCCGTTTTAGAGATAGGTGCGAATCCAAGATGTGGCACCTATCAGACATTGGGGACATATACTAGCAATATGCCCCCAATGTATGAGATCACAGAATCCCTTAAATAGGTGAGTTCCTGTGAGGGGTTCCAAACACTACTAAATATTGCAGAAGCCTAATGTTTTTTTCACAGGTCCCTTCTGACTTGCTGAAACAATTGACACCAGATGTGTATGCTATATTCCAGGTCCTGTCCGCTTTACAGAAAGATATCCGTGACACGGAGAACAGGAGCCCCGCTCTGAAACGCTGAATATCAACTCAGGATGGAACTTAAAGGATTTTGTTTTCAACCAAGAGAGAACATAATTCTACTTCAGGACTTTGTGTAACACTGGAATTGGCCTTAAGACATTTAAGTCAGTAATTGCTGATCAACAAGACCAGGCTTGGCAAATATTGCCTTGAATCTGTGAGGCCAGGCCTCAGCCTGTGCAGTAGTGTAATAGTATTTTTTACGTTTCCTTTTTCCATTGCAGAGAACAACACGCACTTCTTGAAGTGAAAGTCCAAGTTATTTGACAACATTGTGAGTTTCTGAAGTCACCAATAGAGGGAGTTTAGCAGTTTCCTGCATACTGTTCATGCATTGAATTCAATTGTAAATCTGTATGCAGTAAGCTCTTAAGCTCCCCCTAATGGTGACTGCAGAATTGTATCACTGTAACACTGTCTATGCAGGGGATAAGGAGCTGTGTAACAGGAAAGTTCCAACACATTTAAAGATATTAAGAAACTAGTCAGGACCTAGTTAGCTTACAAAATGCGGGGACTTTCACTTTATGCATTTTTCACAAGGACCATGGTTTCTAGTCGTCACAATGGCAGCTGATAAATTATTCTACTGCAGGAAATTGGTAGCGTGCACACCAAAAACCGGGTTAAAGAAGAAAACAACCCACCAAAGATGTTTGTGAAATACAGCAGTAGAAGACCATAGTGTAGAGTCACCTACATTCTTTGGTTCTCCAACAATTTTAAAACTACAACTCCCAACATGCCCTAGTACAGGGGTAGGAAACCTCCGGCTCTCCAGCTGTTGTGAAACTACAATTCCCAGCATGCTTCATTCATTTCTATGAGAGTTCTTAGAAGAGCAGAGCGAGTATGCTTGCTGGGAGTTGTAGTTTCACAACAGCTGGAGAGCCGGAGGTTCCCTACCCCTGCCCTAGTATGTTGTATCCAGAGGGAGACAGGCCTCAGGGTTTTCAGGTACCATTGATGCCTCTGTGCTGCACTTCCTGTAGAGTGTGGGACAGATAGCTGGCCAGGCAGGGACTTTGGATTTTTGGAGTTTACTTTTAGAAAATCTGATTAATAATGCACAGATGGTGAGCAACATAATGTGTGCTGCTTCCCCTCTTCATTCGTCTGCTGAGCATCATGGTGTGAGTGCTGATAGGCTTCTTTTACTTCTCTATGGCAAACCAGTTGAACTGGTGCGTTATTTGAGACAGCCTGGATGCTAGGAATACACTCTATATATTAGGCCCAACACAAGGTTGCAAAACAGTGTGTCCCCGGCAACCAGTCTGACTCTGATTAGTTTGGCCTTTTGCTAAGGGCTGGTTTAGTATTTAAGGTTAAAGATCAAATTGATCTTGATCTCATTGCTGAAGTCCATGATTCCAGACTACTAATGGAATGGACTATAAAGAGAGATCCGACGGCTTTGACACTGCTTTGAAATTCCTGTTACTTTTTGTAGCTTTAGTAATCAGATTTATTTACAAGTAAATGTGGATGGAGATTTTAGAGATTTTTAAAAGGAAAGTTATCTAAAATACTGTTCTGGCAACTCGGAAAGAATCTCCAACCCAATGTTCTGAGATGTTGGAGATTCCTAGTGACAAAAATCTGAGAAGCAGCAAATAGGTTTAGGTGAACAGGGGCTCCTCAGCTCGGCTCCTTCCAGCAGTCTCATAGAGTACACGTTCGACCATTGCTCCACTTAAACTGGAGAAGTGGGGCCCCCTGTTCCTGTGATTGGTGTTGTCACAGCGGTTGGACCCCCACCAATCAGAAACTTACGACAACTGTTCTCTGGATAGGTGATAAGTTGTCATTGTAGGACAACTTATCACCCTTAATTTTATAAAGTGATGCGGATCCAAGCTCATGAACCCTATGAATATCTCCCCCATCATGTTGTACTACTTTATGTGACATTCCATAGATTTGTATTACATCACTTGCCCCTGCAGGTATGAATTATCTGCATATTATCATATCTGACCCTATGTAAGATCCTAGGTTTCCAAATAATGGAAACCTGTTAGCTGCATATGGTACAAAATCCATCACGGCTCTTCTGATGCTTTGGAGAAGTTGTAATGTTGTATGTCTACTGATTATAATGTGTAAACCCTAAACATGTATTTATAATAACGGTACTTTTATTGGGCACCTACCAAAGATGTACACTTGTGTAAATGTCATTGGCACTGGTATGGATGGCACTACTGCACAGCTGAAAATCAGTTAGGTTTTTCTAGCCATTGAGACACCAAACTGTGTGTGTTTTTTCTCTGTTTTTGATCTTGTGTTTTATGTATTTTCGATTTTGCTGTTACGGCGTGTTCACACAGCACAATGTTCATGTGGATTTCAAAGTGCATTCCACTCCGAAATTCGCATGGCATTGTATTGAATGGGAATTACACAATGCCATTCATACGGGCACTGAATTTATCTTTCTGGGCAGATTTGAAATCCTCACTTAGAGAAGCGGAAACCACAGAGGGGTTACCATACTTAGAATAGTCCCATTAATGGGACTTATCCACACAGGAATACACATCAGATCTGTGGGGCTCAGCTGCCAATGTTCTGCAATGACACCCCATCTGTGGGATGTAGGTTCTGCTGGGAGTAACTGGTTTCAGTGTGGAGTGTTAAAGCACCAGCTTAATAGATAAGGGAGAAAACTGGCAAGTAAGATGAGAGACGACTTTATGTACAGATAGGTCTGCTGGTAATGGTACATTCACATCTGTGGCAGCGGATCTGGAAGGCTGTTCCGACAGAGAGCAGCCTACCGGATTTCCATGGATCTGGTAGTTCACCCCCAGATCCCCATTTAGGGCTGCACACAGCTGTTGCCCGGCCGTGCCCGTATTGTGGCCCGCAATATACGGGCACCTGCCGTGTGCACACTGTATCACGGATGCGGACCCATTCACTTCAATGGGTCTGCAGTCCGGAAGGAACGGTGAGGAAACGGAGGCATGGCAGCACTAAGGAGTGCTTCCGTGGGGTTTCTCCCTGTGCCTCCACACCGCCAAAAAAAAAGTTCTATTTTTTTTTTTTTTTTTGCTGTGGGGATGGATTGCTGACCCATTCAAGTTGAGCCCTTTATACTGGGGTCCAGCGGTGATCCGGGTGCTTTCCGGATTTCAGCCGGACAAAAACCATTGATCAGACATTTGTGCCGCATCAGGCATGCCACAGATGTGAACATACCCTAAATTGCGGTCCTCTAGGCTAGGAATGCCCTCTAGCTGTTGCAAAACTACAACTCCCAGCATGCCTGGACAGCCTACAGCAGTGCATGGTGGGAGTTGTAGTTTTACAGCAGCTTGGAGGGCCGCAAGTTGAGCATCCCTGCGAGTCTAGGCAGTCCACCATTATTGTCTTTGTCTTGACACTGTGGGATTGTAAACTGGTTATACTGGAAATGTGATAAATGGGGCATTATGTGAATCCTGCAGAGTTTTCCTGCTGTCCCTCTTTAAGTGCCTCATGTGATGGCAATGTTACTTAGATCCTAGAAAAGACATTCTTGTCTTGCTCACATTTCCCCCCTCCCTTCCCCCCAAAACAGCACCAGGTCAGTCTATGGGTTTATATGTGGAGTTGCAGCTCAGCCCCATTCACTTCAATAGAGTTAAGCTGCAATACCAGGTACAACCTATGGATAGTTGTGGCGCTGTTTCTGGAAGAAATCGGTAATTTTTTTTTCCAATCATGACGGCAGATGTTTAGTTTGTGTCAGATTAACGCGCCTTCCCCCCGAATAATTGGATGTTAGGCCAGATCTCCAGGCTGAAGTAGCCGCATGCACGAAAAACATGCCAATTGGCTATGGATGGGGTTTTCAAATAGGAAGTTAATTTGTGTAATTGTGCGTCTAATTAATACTCTATAAAGAAAAACGGAAAAAAAAACACCCTGCCCTTGGCCCATCGGTGTGGTTTTTGCCACGCATGGAAAAATGTGTATGTTACAGAAGCACTTTTAATTTTTTTTATTTTTATTTTTTTAACTTGGGGGGGAGGGGGGGTAGATTCTTGAATGTGACACAATCCGCACATATCAGCAGAGTTCATATTGTATTTTGCCGGGTAATTACTTAGCTAAAGGCCAGTTTCGCATGTATTGAGTCCAGGAAACACTCTGTGTGTGCAATGTATTGACTGGGCTGAGCACTGTGACGCGACCTCACAGAATTATAATGATTTATAATGCTGTGAGTTCCTGCCTGATCACGACTGTACTGAACTGTACTTGCATAAAGCTGTCAGTACAGTTCAGTGGCGGTCAAACTGGAATTCACAGCATTATAAATCATTACAAGGGCTTATGCACACGAACACGCCGCCTGCAGACAGCAGGTCCATAGTATACGGGCACCGGCCATGTGTGCTCTGCATCACGGATGCTGACCCATTCACTTGAATGGGTCTGCAGTCTGCAAACTATAGGATTTCAGTCCGTTTTTCCGCACATCAAAAAATTATTTTTTTTTGTGGTACTTATTCAAACAGCAGTTACGCGGCCGGTGCCTGTACATTGCGTGTGCATGAGCCCTAAATGCTGTGAGGTCGGTGTCACAGGAGAAGTGTTCAGCCCAGGAAATACAGCTCACACATGGGACGTGTTTCCTGGACTGAATATGCTCATCTGAAAGTAACCAAAATGTAAGAACTAAGGAGTATACGATCAAATGGAGATGAATTTAGGGGATTCTCCGTTTTCTATTCCATTTTTTTGAACCCTATTGTTCTTGCCTAGTCTAGATGGTTCTGAAATTCTAATAATTTGAATGATCTGTCGGGCAGTGGTGGTGTCTGGAATATTCAGATACAACAGTTCTGGTATTACTAATACCGTAACTACAAGTGCTAGTGTAATGTGGACGCAGCCTGAAATGAGTAGGTAATCCCCATGAAATGCAGTCTTTGTATCATTAAAAGGGCCACAGTAGTCCAGGGTTCAGCAACCTCTGGCACTCCAGCAGTTGTGAAACTCCCATCATGCATCATTTACATCTATGGGCTTTCTGAGAACAGCCAACCAAGTGTGCATGCTGGGATTTGTAGTTTCACCCCCAACTAGATGGGACCCCTGCTTCTGTGAGCGTTGCGGCCTTCTTTCTGCTTTTCCTAGGCCAGTGACGTCACCCAAGTGAACTGGCCTGAGCTGCAATACCAAGCTCGCCCACTATACAATGTACGGCGCTGTGCTTGGTAAGCTGCCAGAAGGAAGTGATGCTCATAGGAGCGCCAACGCCTTCTCAAACAGCTGATCGGCGGGGGTCACCGATAAGACCCTGATGACCTATCCAGAGGATAGGTCCTCAGTATAAAAATCCTGGAAAATTCTTTTAATACTCTGCGGTTTGTCATCCCTCTGTTATGCCTCCTGGAAATGACAGCTGACTGTTCCCCTTGTCAATGTTGCCCGTCATTACACAGTCTGACATTGAGCACACTGTTTGGACACTGTCAGACTTTGTAAAGGAACACCTCTTATTGACAAAGGGGAATAGTAACAGTAAGTTTTCAATTTATGCATTTCCAATAGGAGTAACAGAAGGACAACACAATGTCGATCGCAATGAAAAGGTGTGCCTACATTGTTATTTTATAGGGAATGTGTTCACTAAAATAGGCAGGTGTCAAGAGATCCAACAGGATCGGGGCCTCGTCCAGACGACTGTTCCAGACAGGGGCGTAGCTAAAGGCTCATGGGCCCTGGTGCAAGAGTTCAGCTTGGGCCCCCCTTCCCTTAGTGCTCTGTGTGTCTTCTTATGAGACACAAGGGTCTTTGGGCCCCCTCAGGCTCCTGGGCCCGGTAGCGACTGCTACCTCTGCACCCCCTATAGCTACACCCCTGGTTCCAGACATGCATAATGGGGGTCTTCTCTAGTGCTGGTGGTCCACAGGGCAGGATAATGGATTCATGCAGGTCATCCAAATCCACCCCTGGACCAATTTCCTTTAATGAATGATTCAGGGGTCCATAGTGGGTGGTCTGTGCATTCGGAGGTGCTGTTGCAGTCACGGCGGATCATACATAGTGTAGTAAAGGGCGCGAGCACCGAAACGGTAATGTGTAGTCGGACAAATACTTTCACATCTCCATTGCTATGATGAGGATCTTCAATCCTTATTTCTGAAGCTGCTGCCACATGAGATTTGCTCACATCTTCTGTATAAAACACACGGTTACACCTCTGTGCGTCTGTGAACGATTTACTGTATATTCTTGAATGTTCTAGGATCACTTTCTCCTCATTTACCCCTCCCCCAAACCCCATGCGGGATATACTGTCATCACTTTATGCTGTATTTCGTCATGCATCCTCAGACCCCGTTCACCCGTCGTTTTTCGACAGCAGAATTTGGTGCAGATTTTGCCCGCAAAGTTGCCAGAGGCTGCGCAGAGTCCGCCCCCTCCATTTTTTTATTTATTTTTTTAATGGGAGGCTGCAGTGCTGCTCATGCAAGGAACACACGCGTCCATTCTTGGTGTGGTTATAAACGGCGGCCTCCCATGGAAGACAATAAGAGGATTGCAGATGGCTTTTGGTGTGTCAAAAGATGCCATGTGAACGGGGCCTTAAGAATGCTTTCTATGAATATATTCTGTGTATATATGTATTTTTTGTGTATAATGTCAGGAAAAAAGTAATATTAGCAATGCAATATTCCATTTTGCACAATGTTTGGGGGTGGGGATTAGAGGGTCTCTTCCAGAGAAAAGTGTCCTTGCTGGTGGCACTTTATCTGTGAGGTCCACGAGACCCGGTGTATAGTTGCCCGCTGCACAAAGCCTCTCTGGTTAGTATTATACCAAACTGTTATTGGATAACGGACAGGGAACCGATTCAGGGATCACGAAAACACCACTTGTATATCAACTGTAATACTGGTGATAGCAATCATACGGAAAGGCGTGGACTATGACTTTTGCGGCTTTAACCCATGCTGGTGGTTGTAGATTTGTACATATTAGCGTTTTTTTTCTTTCTTTTAAATGTATTGGATTGGCGAGGGTCCGACTCCCTGTTTCAGGCGAGCGCGGCTTCCTCTTCAAAATGACCCGTGCTCCGTCCCCCTTTGCAGCGGCGCAGTGTAATTACAATTGCTCTGCCCCATTCAGGTGGACTACAACAGTCGCATTCACATAATGGAGCGGTGTTTCCTGCAGGGGTCAATACTGTGCAGAAGAATGGTCCCTCAGCTCTTCAGATCAATGGAGGTTCCACTATTGATCATGTTATGGTATTACCAAATGGGGTGCCCCTTTAAATTTCTCATCAGCTACGGTATGAGAGGACCAGAATTGTATTCTACTGCACTTCAGCACTGCTTTTAGAAACCTAAATCCAGAGAACTCAAAAAAGATGGACAGACGGAGCCCATGAATCATCTTCTGTGGAGCCCATTCTACGTGGTCTTGGTTTTAGAAGCTAAAAAGCTTCAAAGTCTTAAAGTGCCCGTAGGGGTTGTCACAAGCCTGAATGATGTTTTTAAGGTTTGCAACGTGACAACTACTACGGCATGGTGTCCATGGATGGAACCTTTTAAAATCCAGCATCTGAGACCTTTTAAAGGGCTTATCAGAATATTATACAGGGGCTTATATTTCATTTTACAGGGAAGTTATCCTGACAGGAGCCACTGTGGTGAGTGACTGTATACTCTCACTGCATCCAGCTGAAAAGGACATGAGGGAGGAGCGTTCAGCTGACTTAAGGGCTGTCCTAACTATGCTCCTCCCTCATGTCCTGTTCAGCAGGATGCTGGCAAATTATACGGATTCTTGAAATTAGGAAGCAAAACAGTGTTTGGAAATTATCTGATGAAAAAATAGACCGGGGCGGATTATATTTATACAATGTTCTAAATGTACAGGAAATGTTATGGTGAATCATATGTAGAGCAAAAAAATTAACAGGCCGGCCTCTCCTGTGCAGTTGTATGAGAGTGAATAAACCAATGCAATGTGTGTAACCTGTACAGATTGCTGTGTAGAAGGAATTAATGGGGGGCGGCGGTGTAATAATACATCTGGACTTTTTGCAGTGTAAATATGGGTTTTAGTAAATAAATTTATGTAAAATAAATCTGACTTTTTGTGACTTTATGATATTAACTTGTGTAAGTCTAGAAGAATGAGCCAAAAGTGACCATGCCGGACTGTGCCTGGCCTATGGGTGACAGCCCTGATGGGAAGAGTCCGGCCTCCAGAAGAAAACCCCACATTTCTATATGAAGTGCGCACTGAGTGCAGATCTTCCAGTAATGTAACGCAATGAAAAGGGAGTTTCTTTCTTAGAAAGTGGGATATTTCTAGAACATGCCGTCACATTATGCTTGGTGGTTAGTCTGACCACTGAGACCCAGCCCAATCCTGAGAATGAAGGGGCCACAGTGCTTTAGGCTACATTCACACGACAGCAAAAGCGGCCGTGTGACAGGCATTTATGTAAAGCTCCTCACTGGCCGTTTTCAGAACTATTGCAGTCTATGGGGATATTCACAGCCATGGCAAAAAAAAGGACATCCTGTTTTTTTGGCCATTTTCATGACCGCACCCGTCTAACGGCTATGAAAAATGGGTACACTAGTGCAACATGGCCTTTTAAGGGTTAAAAAAATAAAAAAAATACCCCATCCACTTACACACACAGAGGCAGTCGCTCCTCTCTTGATGCTCAATGACCTTCGTTCATCCTGGGAGAGCATGGTGACGTCATCACGTTGGGAATGCAGGTCCTTCAGCATCAAGAGAGGAGCGACTGCCGCTGTGTGTACAAATGGATGAGGTGAGTATTGTTTTTCAGCTTAAAAAAACCCCATTAGTACAGCTGAGGGCCACTATGGGGACATTATTACTGCTGGCGGCCACTATGGGGACATTATTACTGCTGGCGGCCACTATGGAGACATTATTACTGCTGGCGGCCACTATGGGGACATTATTACTGCTGGTGGCCACTATGGGGGACATTATTACTGCAGGCGGCCACTATGGGGACATTATTACTGCTGGCGGCCACTATGGGGACATTATTACTGCAGGCGGCCACTATGGAGACATTATTACTGCTGGCGGCCACTATGGGGACATTATTACTGCTGGTGGCCACTATGGGGGACATTATTACTGCAGGCGGCCACTATGGGGACATTATTACTGCAGGCGGCCACTATGGGGGACATTATTACTGCAGGCGGCCACTATGGGGGACATTATTACTGCTGGCGGCCACTATGGGGGACATTATTACTGCAGGCGGCCACTATGGGGACATTATTACTGCTGGCGGCCACTATGGGGGACATTATTACTGCTGGCGGCCACTATGGGGGACATTATTACTGCTGGCGGCCACTATGGGGACATTATTACTGCTGGTGGCCACTATGGGGGACATTATTTCTGCTGGTGGCCACTATGGGGGACATTATTACTGCAGGCGGCCACTATGGGGGACATTATTACTGCTGGTGGCCACTATGGGGGACATTATTACTCCTGGCGGCCACTATGGGGGACATTATTACTGCTGGGGGCCACTATGGGGACATTATTACTGCTGGTGGCCACTATGGGGACATTATTACTGCTGGTGGCCACTATGGGGACATTATTACTGCTGGTGGCCACTATGGGGGACATTATTCAATAGGAACTTTCATTAGTTCCATAAACCTGTCCTGGTCATGTGATGGACACACAGGTGAGCAGCTTGTTACACGACACCGCTCTGTGAACCGGAACGTGTGTGTCCATCACATGAGCAGGACCGAATCATGTCTATCTCCTGGCCAGGACAGAGTCAGGGACGGACTGGAAATTTCCCTGTAGAGTCTATGGCCAGTCCACCCCTGGACAGAGTAATATCCATCACATGACTAAGACTGATCTGATCTATATCCATCACATGACCGGCACTGATTTATATCCATCACATGATTGGCACTGATCTATATCCGTCACATGACCAGCGCTGATCTATAGCCATCACATGATCGGCACTGATCTATATCTGTCACATGATCGGCACTGATCTATATCCATCACATGACCGGCACTGATCTATATCCACTGGATGACAGCAAGCAGAGATCCTGCAAACTGTAAGCAACATATACAGAAATGACAGTATATTGGAAAACTGTAAAACCTGTCATTATACAAAGAATAATCAGAACCTCTCAGATCCAATCAGACCATTAACAGCTTCCTTCTTTTTTTAACAAGGAGCTGCTCCCTCTCCTGCCATGTTTTAGTAAGTACATGCATCCCTCAAGTATCTATTCATATATAACTATATTGTGTCATTCCTCTATTATTCCTACTAGGAATGAATTGCCAGCAGTATGCAGTAAAGGTCCAGTTGGGGGAGTGTCTTTGCATAGTCTGACATTATCAAATCAGTGCAGCCTGTGTCAGACTGTGCACATTCAGCTGATAACACCACACAGCCCATTATTGACAGAATGCCGGCAATTCATTCATAAACTTCTAGTAGGAATAATAGAGGAATGGCATAACATACAGTTATACGAAAAGATTTCTAGAATTGTTATTATGGGGGGTGCAAATAGTTACTAAAACAGACTTGGCAGGAGAAACAAACCCATTAGAATCAGGACCAGACTAGAGGTGAATAACCCGACTCTTCCAGATACTACACCACCATGTGAATACGAGACTTGCATCTTAATTTATTACTTCTCCAAGAAACAGAGGTCACTTGGGAGACTTCAGCCCTCCATAACCATCCTAGCTTCATTGATCTTCTTCATTAACCCTTTACTGGACAGAGTTAGCTCAGCATGGCGACGCTTCAGATTCTCCAGGGTCTGACTAAGTTCCTCAGTGGCGTCCACCTTGTCCTCAAAGTCCCTGAGAAGAACCTTGTTACCCAGAAGGCCACATTTCTGCTTGAGTTTCAGGTTGTCCATCCTCAAACTATCCCTGGCCTGTTTGGTCTTGGTCAAAATGTCCCTTTTGTTGCCCACCAGGGCCTCAACTTCCATGAGTCTCTCTTTTTGTTTCTGGTTCTCAGCCTGGACGAACTGGAGCTTCTCCTTGACGTGGGTCAGCACTTGCACCGTGTTGGTAATCTTCTTCTTCAGCTTCAGCAGCTCCTCGTTTCTTTCTTCGATCTTCTCGTTGTAGGTCTGGTTTTCAATTTTCAGTTGCTCAAAGTCGATGAGGTGCAAACCCTCAGCCAACTCCTCCTTGGAGCGGAGGGTGGACTCATAGCGACTGATCTGATTTTTCAGCTTGATGTTCTCCAGGCGGACCTGGATGACTTCCTTCTCCTTGCGTTCTTCCCTGGATTGTAATAAGTCTATTTCTTGGATGAGGGAGGAAGCCGCATGCTTCCCAGCTCCTCGTTTGCTGAGGCTGCAGAGGGCAAGCTTCTTCTTCTGTTCTTGGAAAGCCATCCACTCCCTGTCCACCTTACTTACAATGTCCTGACACTGGGCCTTCAGCTCCTCTATCTGCTGCTGATGGAAAGCGGCTTCTTCTTTGTACTTCTGTCTCATCTCCTCCAGGGTGGCCAAGTACTTAAGGTAGCGTTGCTCCTGATCTGCCACGTGCTTCGACGTCTCAGGACGGTTGTCTTCTCCTTTCTTCTTGCGGAAATACTCGTAGAGCTTGTGCTGGAGCTGAGCGTTGTGCTGCTGGATTTTATCGCGGTCCTGGGCCAGAGCATGATACTCCTGCATCAGTTCTTCTCGAATCTGCTCTTCATCAGCCTCCAGCTCTTGGTCCTGCTCAGCTTCTTCTTCTTCACCTTCTTCCGGTTCTTCTAAAAGAGTCTCTTCCTTGGGTTCTTGGTCTGTCTCCTCGGACGTCTCCAGCTCATCTATTGGGATCGCAGCATGTTCTTCAGTTTCATGATGGGATTCTGAAGGGTCCAAACCATTCTCTTCCATTGCACTCCTTGGCTCTATGCCTGTTATCTGCCCAGCACTAGGATCTCTGGTGCTCTCCTGACTGGTAGAAATGTGAAGTTCCTCCTGGATGGTACCTGGTTCTGTGGTGTCCGCCAGGTTGGTACCCAGCTCTGTGGTGCCCTCCTGGCTTGAACTGTCCTGGCTGGCGCCTGGCTCTCTGGCGCCCCCCTCCTGGCTGGCACCTGGCTCTCTGGCACTCTCCTGGATGTCGCCTGCCTCTCTGGCACTTTCCTGGATGTCGCCTGGCTCTCTGGCACCCTCCTCTTGGCTGGCACCTGGCTCTCTGGCACCCTCATGGCTGGTATTCGGATCTTGATGGGCACCCTCCTGGCTGGTAGGTCGCTCACTGGCACCCTCACGCACGGCATATTCCTCTCTGCCACCCTTCAGAATAGTGCCAGGTTCTGTACTACCTTCTTGAATGATAGCCGGTCCTGTCTCAGCTTCCTGCAAGGTACCAGGTAGTCTTTCCCCTCCCTCTGCCACCATCTCACTGCTGTCACTTGGGTCGCCCATGCTGGCACACGTCGGTTATCCTTCTCCCGGGGACAGACAGCTGGCTGGATAGCGAAGGTTGTGTATTTACCGCTCCCTTGGTTTCTATGGAGACGCGTTACGAAAGGCGGAGCCACGGCACAGCGCTCTCTTCATTACCAAATGTTCATGGTAGATGCTATTTCCTAGCCAGCTAAAGGACCTCTGATGATGTCATGCCCATGTGACCAGACTCTTGAGTAGGCGGAGCCAGTCTGGAGTCTGCAGGAAGCACAGTTGATTTCCCGGGCTTATGAGTGGTTTGCTGGTGAGGGCAGAAGCCCAGTAACAGGTGAGTGTTTTCTAGGGTTTATGAGTGGTTTGCTGTAATGTTCTGCAGGAGGGGGGTTGTTTGCTGTAATGTTCTGTAGGAGGGGGTTGTTTGCTGTAATGTTCTGTAGGAGGGGGGGGTTGCTGCAGTAATGCTCTGCAGGAGGGGGGGTGTTGCTGCAGTAATGCTCTGCAGGAGGGGGGGTGTTGCTGCAGTAATGCTCTGCAGGAGGGGGGTGTTGCTGCAGTAATGCTCTGCAGGAGGGGGGTGTTGCTGCAGTAATGCTCTGCAGGAGGGGGGGTGTTGCTGCAGTAATGCTCTGCAGGAGGGGGGTGTTGCTGCAGTAATGCTCTGCAGGAGGGGGGTGTTGCTGCAGTAATGCTCTGCAGGAGGGGGGTGTTGCTGCAGTAATGCTCTGCAGGAGGGGGGTGTTGCTGCAGTAATGCTCTGCAGGAGGGGGGTGTTGCTGCAGTAATGCTCTGCAGGAGGGGGGGTGTTGCTGCAGTAATGCTCTGCAGGAGGGGGGTGTTGCTGCAGTAATGCTCTGCAGGAGGGGGGGTGTTGCTGCAGTAATGCTCTGCAGGAGGGGGGGTGTTGCTGCAGTAATGCTCTGCAGGAGGGGGGGTGTTGCTGCAGTAATGCTCTGCAGGAGGGGGGTGTTGCTGCAGTAATGCTCTGCAGGAGGGGGGGTGTTGCTGCAGTAATGCTCTGCAGGAGGGGGGGTGTTGCTGCAGTAATGCTCTGCAGGAGGGGGGGGGTTGCCGCCGTAATGCTCTGCAGGAGGAGGGGGGGTTGCTGCCGTAATGCTCTGCAGGAGGAGGGGGGGTTGCTGCCGTAATGCTCTGCAGGAGGAGGGGGGGGTTGCTGCCGTAATGCTCTGCAGGAGGAGGGGGGGGTTGCTGCCGTAATGCTCTGCAGGAGGAGGGGGGGTTGCTGCCGTAATGCTCTGCAGGAGGGGGGGGGTTGCTGCCTTAATGCTCTGCAGGGGGGGGGGGGGGGGGGGGGTTGCTGCAGTAATGCTCTGCAGGAGGGGGGGGGGTTGCTGCCGTAATGCTCTGCAGGAGGGGGGGGGGTTGCTGCCGTAATGCTCTGCAGGAGGAGGGGGGGGTTGCTGCCGTAATGCTCTGCAGGAGGGGGGGGTTGCTGCCTTAATGCTCTGCAGGAGGGGGGGGGGGTTGCTGCAGTAATGCTCTGCAGGAGGGGGGGGTTGCTGCCGTAATGCTCTGCAGGAGGAGGGGGGGGTTGCTGCCGTAATGCTCTGCAGGAGGGGGGGGGGGTTGTTGCCGTAATGCTCTGCAGGAGGGGGGGGTTGTTGCCGTAATGCTCTGCAGGAGGAGGGGGGGTTGCTGTAATGCTCTGCAGAATGTGGGGGTATATAGAGTTGTTTTCCTGGGCCAGACTCTTGAGTAGGGAGTCTGCAAGAAGCACAGTTGATTTCTTGGGCTCATGAGTGGTTTGCTGGGGAGGACAAGAGTAGATGCTATTTCCTAGTGGGTAAAGCAGTGGTCCCCAACCTTTTTTCCACCAAGGACAGGTTCCTTGCAAGACAATTTGGGGGCAGTTCGCTGGTTGACGCTGATTGATTCACACAAGGTGCATAATAAAATATATAGAGATAACATAAAATGCCCCTTCTTTGTGCCCTCATTAGATGTCCCCATAGTGCCACCCAATAATGTGCCAGTACCAAGTACCCCATAGATGCCCCACAGTGCCCCCAATAATGTGCCAGTGCCCCCATAAATGCCCCCCAGTAATGTGCCAAGTTCCCCCATTAGATGCCCCCACAGACCCCCCCAATAATGTGCCAGTACCAAGTGCCCCCATAGATATGCCCCCCCCCCCCCCCCAGCACTGTGTGCATTCCGCATCCCGTATCTCACGGAAGTTCCCCCGCAAAAAATAATAAAACATGTCCTATACTTGGCCGCAAAATCACGTCCGTAGCCCAATTAAAGTCAATGGGTCCGCAAAATTGCGGAACACTGCAGAACACTTTCCGTATGTCTTCCATTCCATTTTTATACGGATCACGGAATACATACGGTCGTGTGAATGGGGCCTAATACTTACCTCCATGCCTCTACTTACCTCATGCGATGCAGGCATCTTCCGGCCTGTGTCCTGCGCCACCTGAGCTGGCCTTTGATAGGCTACAGGCCTAGTGTCTGCAGCCTATCAGAGGAACGTGCTGGGTAGACACCTCTCCCTCCCCTGCCCTAGCACTAGTCATCTGTATCGCTGTCCTGAGAACATCCATCCAATGCCCGGTCCTGTGCCGTGGACCGATGGTTGGGGACCACTGGCCAAAGGACCTCTGCTGACGTCATCGCCTATGTGACCAGACTCTGGGGGGGGGCTGCCAGATGAGCAGGGTTGTCAACCGTCCGTACATTTACGGACAGTCCACAAAAAGTGGTTGTTTTTCTCTGCCGTCCGTAGCGTCCGGCAGAAAAAAACAATGTCCGTGATTTTTGGGCCGAAACGCCCGAAGTCTGTTCTGCGCATACGCAAACACAAGCAAGAGTGGGGAGGAAGGAGGAGGAGAGGGAAGGAGGAGGCGTTCCCCAGTCACGTTACCACTGCCCACCAATGAAACAGCAGCTTATTCCTGTGCCGGCAGTTGAAGATGGACCTGGCTGAAGGTCTGATGGGGGCACAGTGGGCTGGTCTGAGGTCTGATGGGGGCACAGTGGGCTGCTCTGAGGTCTGATGGGGGCACAGTGGGCTGCTCTGAGGTCTGATGGGGGCACAGTGGGCTGCTCTGATGGGGGCACAGTGGGCTGCTCTGATGGGGGCACAGTGGGCTGCTCTGAGGACCATTACAGAGGGTCCTTATTATTTCTGGGAACACTACTGGAGGCACTGTGGGAAAAATGATTTCTATTATGGGGAATTATTACTACTACAGGGGTACTATTGGGGGTGTTACTATTATTAGTACAATATGGAGGGCACTACTGCTAAAAGGGCTACTTGTGGAGCATTATTGGGGCACTATTACTAATGAGGGCACTCTGGGAGAGAATTATTAGTATCAGTGGGACTTTGGGGAGCACTGTAACTATATGGGGTCCTACCTATATGAGACTTAAATCTATAGTATATTATTTAGGGACATTGGGGAGCACATTATTTTGGGCAGCAGTAGGATAACAGAAAAGTGGGTAATCTAAGGTGTCTTTGTGGCAAACTATTCAGAGAGAAGATCCAAGGGGGCACAGTGGGCTGATCTGCTTTACCATGGGCCGCATTGCTAATGACAGAGGGGCTTAGTGAGGGCCCGGAGCCGTCACCACCCCTGCAGCGAAGAATCAATGTGGGTTTTTTTTTATTATTATTATTTATTGATTTTTCTGTCTGTTCTTTTTTTGCAGACCCCCCACCTGGACTACTTCAGACTTGTTGAACTACATCAATGACCAGCGTGTTTTTTTTTTTTTTTTTTTTTAAATAAAATAGTTATTGAGGGTTGTGTGTGTTTGTTTTTAATGTGTTTATTTTTTAGTTTTTTTACTTTATTACTATTGCCTTAGTAATGGCCACTGTCTCATTGGCAGCATTTATTACAAAGGTGAGGCTTAGTATTAGCCCAATTATTACCCTGGTACCACCAGAGGTACCAGGAAGAGCTGGGTATGGTCCAGTACCCGACCATGTAGTAATGGTCAGGTAATGGGGCATCATTGGGTTGGTATTAACCCCTTCCAATACATTATGTAATTCTATGTCATATGTTTGGCCTTAACCCATAACGCCATACCTGTAAAGCGTTATGTGCCTGTGGGTGTATGGAGTGGGCCTCTGCAGTGAGCCCTCTCCATACACAGGCATGAAACAGCCAGCACCTGGCCACACTAATGGGGAGTGTCGACCGTGTCACCCCCATCATTTAACCCCTCAGGTGTTGCGGTCAACGCTGATTGCGCCACCTGTGAGTGAAGGCAGAGGGATGCAGTTACCTTTGCCTTCAGATTTTAGCCCCTGCAGTGAAATCATGGGCATTGGTTGCCATGGTAGCCTGGGCGCTGCTAAACCATCCAGGCCTGGCATAGTTTTCTCTATACTGAGCTATGCATGAGGCAGAGCTCAGAATGGAGAGATCCCATGTACTAGGCCCCTAAAGGGTCTAAGGCCTTGTTCACACGACCGTATATTGTTTCCGTTCCGGTTTTTATTGTGGACCGTATGCAGAACCATTCATGTCAATGGGTCCGCAAAAAAACAGAAGTTACTCCATGTGCGTTCCATTTCCGTATTTCTTTTCCGCAAAATAGAACATGTCCTATTATTGTCCGCATTATGGACAAGGATAGGACTGTTCTATTATGTGCCAGATGTCCGGTTCTGCAAAATACAGAATGCACACAGACGTCGTCAGTATTTTTTGTGGACCACAAAATACATACGGTCATGTGAACAAGCCCTAATAGTTATAAAAAAAACAAACAATATATTCAAAGTTTAAATAACCCCCCTTTCCGAATTGTACATATAAAAATATATAAACAATAAAAGAATGAACATATTGGGTATCACCATGTCTGAAAACGTATGAACTATTAATTACAAAAAAATTACTGTGTGGTGAACTCCTTAACGGAAAAAAAAACAAAAAACACAGGAGCCTTTTTTTTGTCATCTTGTGCCCCAAGAAATTGAATAACTGTGATCAAAAAGTCGTATATACCACAACAATAGTACCAATAACAACTACAGTTCGTTACACAAAAAACAAGCCCTCATACATCTCTGTGGACCAAAATATAAAAAAAGTTATGGCTGTTAGAATATAGCGATAGAAAGAAAATTTTGATTTTCCCAAAGGTTTTTATTATTTTTTTTAAAGTAGTAAAACAAACCAAAAAAAACTATTCAAGTTTGGAATCGCAGTATTCATATTGATCAGGTCATTTTTTAGTGCATAGGGAACGCTGTGATTGTCAAAACCCCAAAAACCATGGTGGAATTTTTTTTCCCTCAATTTTGGCACACAAAGAATTTTTTTTCCAATACAAGACATGGTAAATTAAATGGTGGCATTAAAAAGCATCTTGTCCCTCAAAAAATAAGTCCTCGTGTAGCTATGGGAACGGAAAATTAAAAAAAGGTTTGGCTATTGGAACGTGGGGAGGAAAAATGTAAAACTGAAAATAGGCCCCGTCAATAGTCCCTGCTTTGGAGCGGGCGTTATAGCAACTGGGTACCGGCTGTTTCACACAGCAGACACCCGGCCTAATGTCTGCGACCAGTGGTAATGCCAGTTGTTGACTTCTAACCCCTTAGATGCTGTGGTCACACTTGACCACAGCATCTGGAGGTGCAAAAATCTGGATGCGTGTGCTTCCGTGTGTTCCCTCAGCGAGCTAGAGCATGTGTGCGGCAGTCTCTGTATTCCTCAATGATACGAGGCTGCTGCACATTAGTTTCTATGGAACCTCTGTCTGTGGCCCCGTAGGAGCATAGTATTTTTCTGACTCTGGTTGCTAATGCCCTGGAGTCTATGACAGAAGCAATACGATGATCGCTTGTTATAGTTCCCTATGGAAAAAAATATAAAAATTCAAATGACCCCCCCCCCCCTTCACCAAAATTAAAAAATAACATATGAGCATTGCTGCTCAAGAAAAACTATATGTATGTGGTATAGCCATAATCGTACTGACCTGGAGAATAAACGTAATACATCAGTTTTACTGCATAGGGAAGGAACACCGTAAAAACAAAACCCATAAAACAGTTGAGGAATTGCGTTTTTCCAATTTCTCCCCATTTGGAATTTTTTTCAGCTCTCCACTGTATTTTATGCAATATTAAATAGAATTAGAAAGCACAACTTACCCCACAAAAAGAAGCCCTCATAAGGCTATATGAACGGAAAAATAAAAAAAAATGGGTCCGCAAAAAATGCAGACGATATGTGGAACACATCAATATGTCATCCGCAATTGCGGATCCGTTTCCAGGAAATAGAAAGAAATACCCAACCAACATATATTCCTCCTTCCGTTTTTTTTATATGGATGCGGATGTACAATTGGAAGGTTTTTGCAGAAACACGGATCCTTAAAAGACTGAACGAAAATCTGGAAAAGAAAAATACGGACGTGTGAATGAAGCCTTAGTATAGAATCCTGCGCTGCCTCCTCTCAGGATGGAAAGCTGATGAAGATCACAGGGGTCAGATGGACTCCAGTAACACCGGGTCTGCTATAAGAACAATGGGAGTTTTGTTGGGGAATTCTTTGACACTCAAAATGAGTTCCATTCATTTCAATGGGGTGGCAAGCAGACAGATTTCTACAAGCCTCATTCAGATCAATGGAACTGATTCTCAGCAGCCGAAAATTCTCTAACAAAATCCGCAGAGTGTGAAGGTCGCCTAAAAGCACAATAGGAAAGCTGTGTCCACGTCCTGCCCTATAGTCATAGAGTGAAGTGTGGGGTCTGCATGAGGCTTCAGGAGAAAAAGCTGACAGCACCATATGTACAGGTCAAGGGAAGGAACAGAAAACGTGAAGATGTGGAAAAATCCGACCTCCATGAAAAGTGGAAGAAATAATACTAAAGTATACTTACAATGAGAGTGACAATAGGAAAATCAGTCCAGCAATAGTATACTCACTATCAGACTGGGCAAGGGGCATCTTACCCTACGATGTCCCTAGTGAACTAGGGCACTATCTGGACTCTCTGCCCACTTGGATTTAGCATTCTTACATTTTAGAGCAGGTTAAATCTGAGTGGGCAGAGGGGCCTGGTCCTTTCTGTGAAAACGGGCTGTATTCTAGAGGGACCTGGTCCTTTAGCCAACTAAGATTTAGCATCCTTATATAGAGCGGGCTAAATACTAGTGGGCAGAGGGACCGGGTCCTTTTGCTGGCTAGGATTTAGCAATCTCACATAGAGCAGGCTATTTCCTAGTCAACAGAGGGACCGGGTCTTTAGTCCTGTAGGATCCAGCCTTTATATACCATATAAAGTATTATAAGCTATTTTCTAGTCATCAGAGGGACCAGGTCCTTTAGCCTATAAGATCCAGCCTTTGTATATATTATAAGCTATTTCCCAGGCAGCAGAGGGACCAGGTCCCTTTGCTGGCTAGGATTTAGCAATCTCACATAGAGCAGGCTATTTCCTAGTCAACAGAGGGACTGGGTCTTTAGTCCTGTAGGATCCAGCCTTTATATACCATATAAAGTATTATAAGCTATTTTCTAGTCATCAGAGGGACCAGGTCCTTTAGCCTATAAGATCCAGCCTTTGTATATATTATAAGCTATTTCCCAGGCAGCAGAGGGACCAGGTCCCTTTGCTGGCTAGGATTTAGCAATCTCACATAGAGCAAGCTATTTCCTAGGCCATAGAGGGACCAGGTCCTTAGCCCTATAGGATCCAGCCTTTGTATATATTATAAGCTTTTTCCCGGACAGCAGAGGGACCAAGTCCTTAGCAATGTAGGATCCAGCCTTTGTATATACTATAAGCTTTTTCCCAGGCAGCAGAAGGACCAGGTTCCTTTGCTGGCTAGGATTTAGCAAACTCATAGAGAGGCTATTTCCTAGGCAGCAGAGGGACAGGTCTTAGCCCTGTAGGATCCAGCCTTTGTATATCTATAGCTATTTCCCAGGCAGCAGAGGGACCAGGTCCTTAGCCCTGTAGGATCCAGCCTTTGTATATACTATAAAGCTATTTCCCAGGCAGCAGAGGGACCAGGTCCTTAGCCCTGTAGGATCCAGCCTTTGTATATACTATAAGCTATTTCCCAGGCAGCAGAGGGACCAGGTCCTTAGCCCTGTAGGATCCAGCCTTTGTATATACTATAAGCTATTTCCCAGGCAGCAGAGGGACCAGGTCCCTTTGCTGGCTAGGATTTAGCAAACTCACATAAAGCAGGGCTATTTCCTAGGCAGCAGAGGGACCAGGTCCTTAGTCCTGTAGGATCCAGCCTTTGTATATATTATAAGCTATTTCCTAGGCAGCAGAGGGACCAGGTCCTTTAGCTGGCTAGGATTTAGCAAAACTCACATAGAGCAGGCTATTTCCTAGGCAGCAGAGGGACCAGGTCCTTAGTCCCGTAGGATCCAGCCTTTATATATATTATAAGCTTTTTCCTGGGCAGCAGAGGGACCAGGTCCCTTTGCTGGCTAGGATTTAGCAATCTCACATAGAGCAAGCTATTTCCTAGTCAACAGAGGGACCAGGTCCTTAGTCCTGTAGCATCCAGCCTTTGTATATATTATAAGCGATTTCCTAGGCAGCAGAGGGACCAGGTCCTTTAGCTGGCTAGGATTTAGCAATTTCACATAGAGTAGGCTATTTCCCAGGCAGCAGAGGGACCAGGTTCCTTTGCTGGCTAGGATTTAGCAAAACTCACATAGAGCAGGCTATTTCCTAGGCAGCAGAGGGACCAGGTCCTTAGCCCTGTAGGATCCAGCCTTTGTATATACTATAAGCTATTTCCCAGGCAGCAGAGGGACCAGGTCCTTAGCCCTGTAGGATCCAGCCTTTGTATATACTATAAGCTATTTCCCAGGCAGCAGAGGGACCAGGTCCCTTTGCTGGCTAGGATTTAGCAAAACTCACATAAAGCAGGCTATTTCCTAGGCAGCAGAGGGACCAGGTCCTTAGTCCTGTAGGATCCAGCCTTTGTATATATTATAAGCTATTTCCTAGGCAGCAGAGGGACCAGGTCCTTTAGCTGGCTAGGATTTAGCAAAACTCACATAGAGCAGGCTATTTCCTAGGCAGCAGAGGGACCAGGTCCTTAGTCCCGTAGGATCCAGCCTTTATATATATTATAAGCTTTTTCCTGGGCAGCAGAGGGACCAGGTCCCTTTGCTGGCTAGGATTTAGCAATCTCACATAGAGCAAGCTATTTCCTAGTCAACAGAGGGACCAGGTCCTTAGTCCTGTAGCATCCAGCCTTTGTATATATTATAAGCGATTTCCTAGGCAGCAGAGGGACCAGGTCCTTTAGCTGGCTAGGATTTAGCAATTTCACATAGAGTAGGCTATTTCCCAGGCAGCAGAGGGACCAGGTTCCTTTGCTGGCTAGGATTTAGCAAAACTCACATAGAGCAGGCTATTTCCTAGGCAGCAGAGGGACCAGGTCCTTAGCCCTGTAGGATCCAGCCTTTGTATATACTATAAGCTATTTCCCAGGCAGCAGAGGGACCAGGTCCTTAGCCCTGTAGGATCCAGCCTTTGTATATACTATAAGCTATTTCCCAGGCAGCAGAGGGACCAGGTCCCTTTGCTGGCTAGGATTTAGCAAAACTCACATAAAGCAGGCTATTTCCTAGGCAGCAGAGGGACCAGGTCCTTAGTCCTGTAGGATCCAGCCTTTGTATATATTATAAGCTATTTCCTAGGCAGCAGAGGGACCAGGTCCTTTAGCTGGCTAGGATTTAGCAAAACTCACATAGAGCAGGCTATTTCCTAGGCAGCAGAGGGACCAGGTCCTTAGTCCCGTAGGATCCAGCCTTTATATATATTATAAGCTTTTTCCTGGGCAGCAGAGGGATCAGGTCCCTTTGCTGGCTAGGATTTAGCAATCTCACATAGAGCAGGCTACTTCCTAGGCAGCAGAGGGACTAGGCCCTTAGTCCTGTAGGATCCAGCCTTTGTATATATTATAAGCTATTTCCTAGGCAGTAGAGGGACCAGGTCTTTAGTCCTGTAGAATCCAGCCTTTGTATATATTATAAGCTATTTCCTAGGCAGTAGAGGGACCAGGTCCCTTTTTCCGGCTAGGATTTAGTAGTCTCATATAGAGCAGGCTATTTCCTAGTCAACAGAGGGACCGGATCCTCAGTCCAGTAGGATCCAGCTTTTTTATAGATTATAAGCTTATTTCCTAGTCATCAGAGGGACCACGTCCTTTTGCTGGCTAGGATTTAGCAATCTCACATAGAGCAAGCTATTTCCTAGGCAGCAGAAGGACCAGGTCCCTCTGCTGGCTAGGATTTAGCAATCTCACATAGAGCAAGCTATTTCCTAGGCAGCAGAGGGACCAGGATTTAGACACCACAGACTTCCATTATAAGAATTGTTGCGCGACTTTGGTGCGACAAGAAGTCGCGCGACAACTGTCGTGGTGTAGTTGTGCACTCTGTGTCGCCGTGTAGCCCTAGCCTAAATCTGCAGTGAAACTCCTTAACATAGCTAACCACACCCACATTACAAAACTATAGTGAGTGGCGTAAAAATGCACAAAGTCACAAAATTTAGCACAAGCGAGTGCAAAAATGTTGCAAAATTTTGCCCAGTTCCTAAAATTTTGCACAAGTGCAAAAAGTTGCAAAAGCTCTATTTTGCTTTATTTATTTTTTTTAAAGTCTTTTCTTAGAAATAGAGAAACCTCCTTCAGCTGACACATTTTACACCGCCCTGGTTTCAGACTGTGACTAAAGTCCAGGAGGGTCTGAAAATCTATGGCTGTTGTATAATCTGCTGGTTTTCTTACATGGAGGTTTTTATGAATGTGAAATAAAGACTGCAGCACAAACCTGCACGTGTGACAGCGTCCTAACAGCTTTTACTAGTCCATCTGCTAGCTGAGATGATTGCCTTACTACAGGTAATACATGGACAGACTCCAGCTGTGGTAAAACTACAACTCTCAAGATGCACACTTGCATGCTGGGAGTCGTAGTTTCACCACAGCTAGAGTGCCGGAGGTTAGCCATCACTGACCTAATACCTCTATATTCCCTACCTGGGCAGAAGGAAAATAATATAATATACCGGTAATATAATGTGATATAATGTAATATAATATAATATGATATAATATAATATAAACGAAAGCATGGAAATACCCTTTAACATATTCCTCCCATCATTGCTAGTGAGTATAAAACAGTAAGATTGGGCTCATTTGCTAAATTGTTGCCTGTTCTAATGTGTTCTTTCTCTGCGCTCCCTTTCTTCCCAGATGTTAACTTACTTTGCAGCATTTGAAGTATTTTTTGAAGAAAATTTGCCGAGATTATTTGCCCATTTCAAGAAAAATAATCTGACCCCCGATATCTACCTAATAGACTGGTAAGAGTGATGCGTGATTGTATGCCTCCATGTACCGTGCCTTAGGATTCATGGCTTGGCATCATAGCACTTTCTTTTAGGAGCAAGAAAGGGTAGCCATTCTAAAGGTCCTGAGATGTCCACAAATGACTTAGACCACTAGATAAGGCTTCCCACACTAAGTTGAGCTGTGTGCTTAGAGCAGAACCCATGCAGAACAGCCAATGGCTGCAATATGAAAGGGGTCATGTCTGCTGGGGCAATGCCTATAACCTTTCTGGACCATCCTTAGACTATAAATGGCAGTCCACACTTGGCTGTGCAAGGTTTGCCTTCACATGCAGATCGTGCAGGAGCAGGGAGCGTGTTGCAGAGACAGCTAGGTTCCCCATTGTGAAGGTTTTTTGTACTGTCCCAGCCTTCCTTATTGTTATATACATGGTGGTCAATGGGTGCTGTGTATACAAATCCGGACACGGCCATGCTGCCCTTCTGGTTACTGGTAAACTGCAGGAGCTGCTGGGTCTTAGCAGACCCAAATTGGCTGTGTATTGCATATCAGGAGGCTGTATACTTCTTGTCTTGACCTGACAAATGCTTGTTTTCATTGTTCATCTTGACTTTCATGTTAATAATGTTTGGTGGTTTTGGCACAGACCACTTTGCTTGTACTCTTCTGCCATCTGCTGGTCAGAATGAATACTGCAATCCCCGTGAGCTAACCTGTCAGATCAGTGCAGAGAGCATTGATTTTCATAAGATTTGACTTCATCCAGCACTAGTAATGATATTTACATGGGAATGTATTGTCATATGAATGGCATTTGTATGTTTCCCCTCAGGATTTTTACCCTGTACAGTAAGTCTCTACCACTGGATCTGGCGTGCCGGGTTTGGGACGTGTTCTGCCGTGACGGGGAGGAGTTTCTTTTCAGAACTGCCTTGGGAATACTAAGACTTTTTGAAGACATTTTAACTAGAATGGACTTCATTCACATTGCCCAGTTTCTGACCAAGCTCCCGGAGGACTTAATCGCTGACGACTTATTTGCCTCTATTGCTGCAATTCAGATGCAGAGCCGGAACAAGAAGTGGGCTCAGGTATGGGAGCAACCCACTTGGTATTGCAGTATTTTTAGTAGCAGCTTAAATAATTGGTGCCATAGGTACACCCACCAGTGTCGGATCATAGACGCAGTCTAATAAAACGCAGAGCACCCTAGACGCCGCCTCCTGTTGACTGCTGCTAAAAGGAGTTCTCTGGGAATTAAGAAAATGAAAATACTTAAATATTACTTCATTATAAATATATTCCCAAATACCTTTCATTAGTTATAATGGCTCATTTTGGCTCATTAGGAGAAATAAAAATGGCCTCCGTCCTATTAGTAACACACAAAACCTGTCCTAATCACACAGGAGGCACACGGATTAAGGATCCTGAATACAGATTATAAGATCGTCAGCTGAATCTCTGTAGGAATGGAGTTCATGAGGAGACCTGAAGTACAGAGAGGAGGTGGGGGTGTGGCTGATGAGCAGCAGCACTTGTGTGCATTCTCCATTACCACAGTCTGTCCTGTCCCGTCCTCTCTGTACTTCATGTCTCCTCATGAACGCCATTCCTACAAAGATTCAGCTAAATATCATATTGAACTGTAGTCAGGATCGTATCCCTGACAGTCAGAGCAGAGAGGAGGATGAGGCAGCTCTTTACCTCAGTGTTGTGAAGTAACTTGTCCTGCTGTGTGACAGGTTCTGTGAGTACTAATAGGACGGCGGCCATTTTGTTTCTCCTAATCATTACTCCCTAGACAAAACGAGCCATTATACCTAATGAAAGTATTTGGTAATATATTTATAATAAAGTAATATTTGCGTATTTTCATTTTCTTAATTCCCGGAGAACCCCTTTAAATACAAAAATTCTCAGATTGAAATTTCTCCCATGCTTTGAACAGGTTGTTCATGTAGGACAACACCCTTCCTTGTGGCCGCTGCTGCCATTAAACGCTGCCTATTGAATGGGTGATCATGTAACACACAGACTTGCAGAGTCCTCCGAAGCGATGGGGGGTCTGCTGTGAATTGGCGCGGATTATGTTGCGGAATTCATAGCGGTAATCTTGCGGGTTCGCTGCAGATTTCACTCACTCTCTGCATTTAGAAGCTTGAAATCTGCAACATAAATTGACATCCACACCGCAGGTCAAGTTATTTTATTTCAGAAATTTTCCGCAATTTATAGATGAGATTTATTTATTTTTTTTTAAATGTCATCCTCTTGGTAGCTACTGTGGATTTTCTGAATGCAACGCCACTGCAGAAAACCTGCTTTATATAGACCACGTGTGGTCGTACCTTAGAGGGGTTGTGCCATCTCATACATGTTTGATAGGTACAGCACCTACCTCTAAAACGGATCCCGCAAAGAGAAGGAGAGCGGACTGAGCACGTGCGGCCGACCTCCATTCATTTCTATGGGAGCGCTGGGAGCCAGTGCTATTTTCGGCACTCCCATAAAAATGGAGTGCAGCCGTGCATGTGCGGTCTGCTCTCCTCTTTGCAGGCTCCGTTTTAGAGATAGGTGCGAATCCAAGATGTGGCACCTATCAGACATTGGGGACATATACTAGCAATATGCCCCCAATGTATGAGATCACAGAATCCCTTAAATAGGTGAGTTCCTGTGAGGGGTTCCAAACACTACTAAATATTGCAGAAGCCTAATGTTTTTTCACAGGTCCCTTCTGACTTGCTGAAACAATTGACACCAGATGTGTATGCTATATTCCAGGTCCTGTCCGCTTTACAGAAAGATATCCGTGACACGGAGAACAGGAGCCCCGCTCTGAAACGCTGAATATCAACTCAGGATGGAACTTAAAGGATTTTGTTTCAACCAAGAGAGAACATAATTCTACTTCAGGACTTTGTGTAACACTGGAATTGCCTTAAGACATTTAAGTCAGTAATTGCTGATCAACAAGACCAGGCTTGGCAAATATTGCCTTGAATCTGTGAGGCCAGGCCTCAGCCTGTGCAGTAGTGTAATAGTATTTTTTACGTTTCCTTTTCCATTGCAGAGAACAACACGCACTTCTTGAAGTGAAAGTCCAAGTTATTTGACAACATTGTGAGTTTTCTGAAGTCACCAATAGAGGGAGTTTAGCAGTTTCCTGCATACTGTTCATGCATTGAATTCAATTGTAAATCTGTATGCAGTAAGCTCTTAAGCTCCCCTAAATGGTGACTGCAGAATTGTATCACTGTAACACTGTCTATGCAGGGGATAAGGAGCTGTGTAACAGGAAAAGTTCCAACACATTTAAAGATATTAAGAAACTAGTCAGGACCTAGTTAGCTTACAAATGCGGGGACTTTCACTTTATGCATTTTTCACAAGGACCATGGTTTCTAGTCGTCACAATGGCAGCTGATAAATTATTCTACTGCAGGAAATTGGTAGCGTGCA